>VHZZ01002906.1:73331-85460 GCA_009801015.1 Silene noctiflora | reverse complement strand
TTTGCATATTCTGGCCAATCTTCAACCAAAGGGGCTCCTAGCCGGTCAACCGGCCGCCGGTGGCCTACCGGCTGGGAGGTCTTCTTTACTTCTTTCTTTTCTTGACTTGAGTGGTTTCCCCAGTCGGCTGGCCGGCTGCCGGTGGCCTACCGGCTGGGAACCACTGGGCAGATTTTTCACTTCTTTCTCTCCACTTTCTGAAACAGGCCCTTTGGCACCTATTTCCTTGATTTCCGCGCCAATTCCTGCGAGGCGAGGCATGTAGTCATAGTACGGGAAATAGGGGGCAAAATGTACGTAAGGGCACGCAAAACCGCGCAAATCGGGTCAAAATGGGAAGAGAAGAATAAGGAAATGAGACTAAATCGAGTTCTTATCAAAGACAACCTAAAAGTGAGGAAATAGCAAATAAGAAGCAAATGATTATGAAAGTGACGATAATTAGGTCGATCGACAAGCAAAATGAGGTTGGTTAAGGGGTTAAAATACGTAAATTAGAACCCCACGCATCAGTAGAATAGAATAAGAAATGAGGAGAGAGAGAGAGAGAGGGAGAGAGAGAGGGGGGGAGAGTGATTACTTAGCTTAATGATGGTGGGGACACTTTGCACCATTTTCATTCCCTGAAATTCAGCAGCCAATAAGAACACTCTGATGTATTTACTTTTATAATAAATAGATTTTTCATGGTGGTTAATTCATTTTAAGTAGACCTTGCAAAACTGGCCTGACTGGAATGACTCACCCGAATAAACCAAACTGAATACCCTGAACTGACCCGAATTTTGTAAGCTCGGCCCGAATGTTAATTATCGAAAACTGATTTTTATCCCCAAATAACTTGAAAAGAACCAACCCGATAATGATCCAATCCGGCCCGGATTCTTGCAAACCCGAATAACCTGAATCCGAATTGACCCGACCCGAACCTGACCTAATTGACCGTTTGTCAGATCTATTTTAGGATTGTAAAATAAAGGAATGAGGTATGAAGCCTTGTTGGAGAGGTGGATATGAGATTTTAAGGGGGTTGATTGAAGTTGGAATTCATTTGTATCTAGCTTCATTCTAAAGTACGCAACCAAATATTAATATAAACCAAATTTATTTCAATCTATCCAAATAACTCCAACCAAACTTTACAGTGCCCTATTCTTTTGGACTTAATTTTCCATAACTTTCTAATTGAACTTATAAGAATTTAAACTTTTTTGAATTGAATTGATAAGAGCGTAACTTTTTCGAAGTAAACTTATAGGAACGTAACTTTTTTGAACTAAACTTATAGGTTTTTAACTTATAAATAAAAACTTTACTTTTTTGAACTGAATTTATAAAACTTAACTTTTTTTTAAAACGGAACTTACAAAAAATGAGTATGAATTGAGTTGAACTTTTCTAATATAAATTTATGGAAGCTGCAATTGAATGTATGGTAACATCACTTTTTAAAACTGAATTTATAGGAGTTTAAGTTTTTTGAACTAAAATAAAATTATAGGGTATATACGTTTGGTGAATTAAAAAAAAAAAAAAAAAAAAAAAAAAAAAAATAATAATAATAAGCGACAAAAGAACAAATAAGCGGAAAAAGTAGATAAGGATTCCGGGAAGCATAGGCGAGGCGAGTAGTTGATCTAAAATGGACATACCGTCCATTTACCACTTGAAAACAACAGCAATCCATGTCGGTGACAACTAATAATAATTAGCCCCCACGCCTATAAAGTATAGGTCATAACTAACCCCAGCCCACCCCAAATTCCCCTCCATAAATAAATTCCGACACACACAAAAGAAACCCCATATTCCCCCCCCTTCCTTCCTTCCTTCCTTCTCTCTCTATATATATATCCACAACACAACAGAAGAACATAGAGGAGCAGATGGAGGTGGTGGGTCCAACGAAGAAGAGAGAGAGGGCGGCGGAGAAACCGTACAAAGGTATAAGGATGCGAAAGTGGGGTAAGTGGGTCGCCGAGATTCGAGAACCCAATAAACGCTCTAGAATATGGCTAGGCTCTTATTCTACCCCTATCGCCGCCGCACGAGCTTACGACACAGCTGTCTACTATTTACGAGGTCCCTCCGCGCGACTTAACTTTCCAGACCTGCTTGCCGCAGAGGGACGTCTTGTGGATTTGTCCGCCGCCTCGATTCGACAGAAGGCTGTTGAGGTTGGTGCTAGGGTGGATGCGCTCGAGACCTCGTTCCAACGCGGCACCGGAGGCGTCGCCTTGGGAATTGCTGGGGGTAGTGGTAGGGGTTGTTGTTGGGTTGATGAGAAACCGGACTTGAATAAGAAACCCGAACCCGAGGATTCTGACTGGGAGGACTGATTAATGATTACGGAAGAGGAGACAAGAATCCGAGGTTAATCTATTCCAAGTGATAGATTCCCTGTCCTTTTTTCATCTTCTATCTCGTGTTTCACTTATCTCTATATTTCATCCGACGGTTAACATAAAGATGAGACTACCGAAATGGGACAGAAAATTCGCACTCAATACAATCAATCTTCGTTTTTCTTTCTTTTTATTTTCTAATGTTTTTGGGTCGGCCCAACAAAGGTTGGGTAGACTGAGGTGATGAGAAGTCGGTGAATGGATAGTTGTGGCGGAAGGGGATAGAACACGAAACTGTTAAAACTGGTTGTACAGGAATTGTATGTGGGGTCAGTGGACGGTGGTGGGTATGCCATTAATTCTCTTCCACGCTTTTTTTTTCTATCGTAATTTTCTTAGTTAATGACAAGTTTAACGAGGCAATAGAAATTTTGGGGGCTGTAAAAGGAAAATTAGTGTAAATATATATGGCCTTTCCTCATTTTCTTTCATTTATTTTCAATTTTAATTTATAGTTTCATCATCTTACTAATTAGACTTGGTAGAACAGACCATTCAAATGACAGGAGTACATGACCCGACCTGAATGATGATCCCAGACGACCTGACTCGTAGGAACTCAATAGCAATGACCGAAACAAAATACTTTACAACCTAAATTGAAACTAATCTTAAATGGGTCATTTAGCAATCGATTACTTTATCTCATTCAAATTCCATATTTTTCTTCTTTTCCATAATGTTAGCCCATCTTGGACAATATGAAAAACATATTATGAAATTGACATTAATGAAAGAAGTAATATTAGTGTAACATGCTCGAATACTCACTCCTGCTATTTGAATTGACCAATTTTTCAAAATATCTCGACACTTATTTGTTGAAACGAGGAAAGTTCAACGAATTTGAGAAAATAGGTTTAGAAACTACACTGATATAAATCCAACACGCCCATCATCTAACTCCACAAAAATTAAATTTCACCTCCTCATTTATCTTTTTCATTTATAGAAGTATTTTATCAGAAAATATTTACGTACATTTATCGTATAACGGTAACGTCTTATGCGTCTAAATTTCAAACGAAAAAGTATACCAAAAAAGAAAAAATTTAAAACGAAAAAAGCCGTCTGAAATGAAAGTTTGCAGTTAGGAAAATTGGTCAATCTAAGCAATTTGTAGCGTGATGATTATACAGGCCAATCAATGTAGTACTCGATTTATAGGGTCATGATTCCTACAACTTTGCTATGTTGATGATTTAATTATTACGAGTATTATACTTGTACGGTACTAATTATTACGAGTATTATACTTGTACGGTACTAATTATCTATACTAGTAGTACGTATATTATAATCAGAAAAGAATTACTGATGATTGGATTTATGTTGATGATAGTACACTGTACACTGCTGGTCCAGCTGTTTTTATATCAGTGATTGTTTGATTTTATTATAAGTTTGAAAAGTCTATTTTCTCCATCAATAGAATTAATGACATTTAAAACAAATATGTAACACCAACCGACCATTGTAACGCAATTAAGTCAAAGTTACAAACTATGGATTTAGTTGTATCTAATTGTATGGACGATATTCATTCTAATCATCTTACTCGTCTAAGGCGCCTTTTTTTTTAACTTCACCAAAAAGGGTATGCATTAGGTAACTACTCTAACTACTCCGTCTTATATGCCAAAATAATGTCAAGTACTATCATTGATTCAATTTGTGGGATAATAAGATATTTTTTCTTCATTTCTAGCATGGAACGGTGACTGATTTTGAAGTGAATAATCCTCTAACTATAAAAGACAAAGTATTTAAATGCTTTCTATTGGTTGATTGATTTTAGGGCAAATGGGTCCGCCATCATTTCTCCCATTTAATTACCCTCTCTCTTCCAATTTCATTTGATTTCCGTTTTACAAACTTCCGATTTCAAAACATTCATATTCATATGTTAAGTTTATGATAAAAAATTATTTACATATACTAATAGAAATTGATATGTTCAACGACTACAAATTAATAAATTTCATACTAATAAATAACAAAATAACAAACCGAATGAATAATAACAAATAAAACATAGACAAAAAAATCATATAATTATACATCAAATTTCGCTAGGATACCCAAATTATAATATCTTGATGAAAAAAAAAGGAAAAAAAAAATAAATTAAAATTAATTATCGGAAAAAAAAAATTATGAACAAATATTTTGCATGCGAAAAAATATGAACCCCATACATAGATGGTCCGAGTTTTTTTTAGGTGGTTAGGAGTCAGAGTTTATATTATATGGTCGGATTTTTTTTTGGATAATTAGAGGGTCGGCTAATAATAATTTGCGTTAATTAGGATGGTTAGGAACTTAGAATTTAAACAGTAAGTATAATTTTCAAATCTACACATATTTTTATTGGGTATTATCCGTTTTAAGTTTAAAACGGGTCAATATCAACCTCTTGGGTATATAGGACAAATATTTTACTTTACCTATGCATAATGCTATTGTTTTATGTTATTCATCATACACATATATATATTTGATCCGTCTTAAATAAGAATTTGTTTATTTTTATAATGTCGAGCTAATGCGTTGTTTTTACTTACGTCTACGTTAAGCGTATAAGTTCTCTTTACTTTTTACATCGGTATAACTGTAATACTAAAACTATATTTTTATTAAATATATTCACCTTCTTATTGATTTTTTTCAATTTGATAAAATTAAACCCGTGCATTTTTTTGCACGGGCGTCAAACTAGTAAAGAGTAGAGTCGAGATTTAAACTATTGATCGATTTTGTGTGTTAATTTTAAAACTTGATCATTGAGTCAAGGAGCCGACGGATAATTTGACATTGTATTATGAAACACGGCAGCAAGGACGGCCCCCCTCCCAGCATAATCAAGGTCCTTCACTCCTAAGGGTCTTGTTTAGTGTGAATTGCTAATTTTTAAAGTTAATAAAATGATGGAGTGAAAATTTTAAATTAAGAATGTCTTTTAATATAGTATTTTTAATTTGGCCATTAGGATTTGCAATCTGTATTTAAAAATTTGAATTTTAAATTATTTTATATTTAAATTCAACAATTAGGGAGTAAAAAGGAGAAGACTGTAATGTCCAAATTGTACTAGACTAGTCAAATAAAACATTGGTTGAATATAAATTTATACTTCCTCCGTTTCTTTTAATTCTTTACGTTTACTTTATACACATATTTCAATGCACATTTTCTTTTGTTCATATCTTTAGTTATATGTTACTAAAAATTATAAAAGTTTAATATTCATAATCCACTTGGTGAGACGATATAAATAATATCTCACATGACTATCTTTTATGTTATATATTAGAGGTTGTATTGAAGATTCTCCTTACTAATGAATAGTGCCGAAAAGGCAAACATAAAGAAACAAATGAAACGGAAGAAGTATAGTTTTAAGGTTAAAAACTAAAACATTTTTTGATGGTTAAACTTGTAAACCTACTAGGTAAGTTTAGAGTATCCACATCCAAGTGGATGATTTTCTCCTCTTTTTTCTTTTCTTTCCTTCTCTAATTTTGACACCTCACTTTCACCCATATTTTACTATCCCCATTCTCTTTTTTTACTCTTCATAAACAAAATTCAGATCAAAGAGGATCTCCTTACCCCTCCTCTCAATTTTTTTATATCAAATAAATAAATAAATAAATAAATAAATAAAAAATTATGTGCCACATGACAGACAACGGATGACTATTGAAGAAAATGGTCAACGTTATATATCCTCTAAAAATAGAGGAAGTGCTCATCTTCCTCCTTCAAAGAGGACATGTAACAATAGTTCCACGTTGAAGACGACATTCTCTTAAATGAGAGAGAGTACTAAGAGGATGGTTCATCATCTTCAATGTAGATGCTCTTAAATATAATTACAAGGTTTTGGAATTAAATTAGGATCCTCTCTATTTTCTAAAAGAATTAGAGGGTTTCTTTCTTCTTAATGAACAAATTTCATTTAATACCAACAAAATAAAGGAAAAAAGGTATTGAAAAAGAACTACAATATTATATTATTTTATAAGAGAAAATGGACTTATCATTTGTTTAAGAAAATGGAAAGGATTCAAAATGACTGGAATTATAATTTGTTCCAAGATATTTAAATAAGTGTCTTTACTCAATAATACAAAAATGCACAAAGTAAGACGTAGATGTGGCCTGTGGGTATGGTCATGGAAGATGAGGGCAAATCCACAAATGGGCAAACCAACCGTCATAGCAAGTGATAAGATATGAAGTTAGGTCCTCGTGTTCTTTCATTGTTTTGGGTCCAATGACAAGCTCTGTGGGTATTCTATTTGTCGGTGAACTCATGAAGTGGAAGCTTATCACATCCACTTTATTTTATTTACTTATTTTATGTTATGGATAATAAGATAATACACAAATTGTTCCAACTAGAGGTGACTATAATATCCGACCAGTTCGGACCGATCCGTCTCGTGTGGTAGAAAAAACACATCTCAGTCCACGAGTCCACACCGGCACAACGTGCTCCACCTAACTGGCCAGACCGAAGCTACATACTCTAGCAAAGCACCTCAGATTCGTTACAAAAATGGAGATTTTATTTATTCGGTCCAGATTTGGTCCAAGGTGACAATACATCATACTCAAAGTATGGAGATTTTGTCTATTTGGTTCAAGATGCGCAAGTTGACCAGATCTCCAATCCTAACCTTAGACACGTGACAATAAATCATAAACAAGCATTGGAACAAAGGTTTAGAAGCATAAGTATCAAAACAATGGAAGAAAATATCACAACAGGTTACCGAGCCAAACTTGAAGTTTACGCATGGTGAAGGGGAATGGCACGATGGATTTGCTCGATCACTCTCTTTCGCGCATAGTTTTGCATCAAAATCATTCCAACTTTATTTCTCAAACCAATACTCATACACGAGCACTAATATCAACATGTACACATCCAACAACGACTCAAAGGCCACATGATGCGTCCATTTCAATCAAACAAAGATCGATTTGCGAGATTCATATACACGGAATTTCTCAATTTTATCCAAAATCGCTCCAACTTTAATGTTAGGAACAATCAAATGAATATCAAACTCGTCGCATATATCATTCCACAATTATAGGCAAAAGTTCATTGCAAATCCAACACAAATTACTCTTCTTTTCAAGCAAACTCAATCTTAACAACATTGTTTGGCACAATGACATCGAAGCAATATCAAAACTAAGAATACTATCATATCCAACATCGTATGAACCATAAGAATCACACCACGTACAAAATACCAAAATGAATTCAAGATGCAAATAGGCATAAAGTTATCAACTTTACTCAAAACCGTCACTTAACATTACTAAGCGTTCCAATGATAGCATGGTGTCAACACACCATGCATAAGAATTAGACCAAAATTTAAAAGGCATGATTAACAAGGAACATAGACCCCTTCCCAAAACCACAAGTTTGGAACCCGTCTAAAAACTGGGTCAATTTTAAACGGTCATATAACTTGAGTTCTAGACATGATAATGAGGTGATACCAATTGGAGGTGATAGCTTACCCTTTTGCGGTTCTAACGGTAGATCACAAGCTTAAAATACACAAGAAACGAGGGAGTTATGGTCATTTTACGAAAAATGGACATGCTGAAACGCAGTTTGCCATTTTGACCACAGTCTGCCACCTTTTCGGCAGTCTGTCGTTCTCTCGGGTTCCACTTTGTTGTGTAACATTTTCCCGCAACATCGTAAACTCAATTTTTGCCCACTTTTCATTCTAAACCCATCCAAAACTTATAAGTAACCACAATGATACATACTAGTGATACTACCAGTCTCAATGATGTAATTATCACAAAACTTAATGGATTTAAACCCAAGATTTGCACCAAAATCAATCAATTAAATCATCTAACATCACAACTTTAAAAAACTTAATAACATAATAATCATTTACAACATCTTAACCATCATTAATCCAACAAAACTCATCAAACAACACTCACAATTCATTTGACAACATAGACAAGGGGTTTCAAGGAAAAACCTACATAAAGAACCCATATTTTCATGTAAAACCTAGATTTAAACATACAATTACACACATAAATATAGTACCGAGTAACCCTTCAACATTACATTGATTTGCACTTCTAATCTTCCAAATCTTCCTCTATGAGATGACAATCCTTCTTCGGGTCTTCTAAGTCACCACCTAAGGATGAAAAACACAATAAGTTGTGAGAATATCTAACTTGAAAAAAGACGAACTATTTGAAAGATTAAAAAGGGCAAGACTTTCTTACGTAGAAGGACGGGGGACGAGAAAAGGCGAACATTGGCGCGAGAATGAAGCAATTTGGTGAAGGAATGAAGGAGTTATGAAGTTTTTAAGATTATGGAGGTTTATGTTTAATGGAGGTTTTAGGAGAGAAGAAATTTTTGAAAATTTGAAGGTAGGAGATTAAGTGAGTTGTGAGGAAATGAGAGAAGGAAACCTAAGATTGTGGCCCAATTAGACTTTGCTTAGTCCATGGCCCAAAGACTCGGGTTTTACCCAAAATATTGCTTAGAGCTTGTTCAATGACCTATTTCGGGAATTTAGTGTCGGTTTTCGTTTAACTATACTAAAAACGCGATTTCTACACTAAAATGACTATTTAAACTATAAATTCTGAAATTGAAATTTCGCGGGTGTTACAACCAAACGTAAAACATAAATAAAACAAGACATGGCTTAGAAGAAGCGGGAGGAATGTAGTACCTCTTAGAAGAGACGTGAGCACCTCTGCGTTACTTCTAAGATAGTCCTTTGTTTTGAGGTCTGGAGTACTCTTTGTTATTTACGTTTACTCAATCAAAACGATTTGAAAACATTATTATATTTACAACTTGAAATCAGAAAAGGATTTCCGAAGAATAAAAGACTGATTAATAAGATTAAGCTTTCTAATATTGTCTTCTAGAGGATTAATTAATAAGATTAAACCTTCTAATATTGTCTACGAAAGAATTGATTTTGAAATCAAACCAACTGACTTACTAGTGATTTAAAATTGAAATCCAAAATAAAAGATTTAAACTTTGAAAATTTACATAAAAAAAATAAAAGGATGGAATGAGTGAAACCGTAAAATATTAATCATTAGGGATTTAGAATGAAGATCCAAAACAAAATGAAAAATAGAACTTTGAAAATAAAAGGTTCACAAAACAAAGCCTTTGGATTTCAGAAAATACTCTGGGAATTATAATTAACAATTTAAATGTGCTGGAAACAAAGAAGGGACGGAAGACACTATGCTCGAGCCGATTCTTCAAAAGGGTGCCGGGAAAATTGGTGCCTATCTGAAGATGCGCAAAAAGTCATGCATCACTTCAAAGGCTCTGATCAAAATTTAAGCACAAAAACTTTAGAGAGACGGTACATCAAAAAACCGTTGTCCTCGAATTTGCTATGTAAATTAAACTAAGAATTTCCTTCGTTTGAAAGGATTATATTAAAGTCGTGTTTTTAATGACGGTATAGGTACTAAAAAATTATTTAAGTGTCAGATAAATAAAGTAAATTAATTACTTTTTAGTTAATATCAAATTTTAGCTCAATTTAATTTTTTTAGCCCCGAATAATGAAATACAAATCGATTCAAATTACAGAGTGGGGTTATGCGGACTTTTAATATGATAACATCGGCAGCGCATAAAGAATAAACACGTAATTGGCAGTGAAAACACGGAATTTTTAAAACATTTTGATAAATAAACCACTAGGGAAACTAAAACATAAAACAAGTTTGAAGGCTTGAATACAATAAAATAGTACAATAAAACATAAATAATTTCAAGGGACCATCACAATCCCTTAAAACAATGACATAACAAGTCCAAAAGGACGAATTCAGGCAACATGTAAGACCATCCACAAGTAAGGTCAATTGCTAGGTCATGACCTTACTTGGTCACCTTAATTACACAATTAAGAGGGATTAATATGTGACCAATGGAGGTAAATTTGTGACCAACGGTCAATTTGTGACCAAGGTTGATCAAATTGACCTCCTTATTGACCTACTATGTGTCAAAATCTTATTGGTTGAAAGAATTAATTATATTGAAATAAATGAAATGATAGAGAAAAGTGGGGTAGAGAATGTGGGAAATGATTGGGTTGATGACCTAGGTCGCGACCTTCTGCTTGGGAGGGTAAAAGTAGGTCAACATAAATAAATTGAGATTAAGAGTAAAACCGGGTCGCGACCTAGTTAGCGCGACCTTTGCTTGGGGATGGTCTAAGGTCATTTGTTGTTAGACAACGCTCGCTACCTCACTCGTCTCAAAAATCGAAGTAACATCGATGCAATTTGTCATTCATGAAACATGAATGTCAGAGTCAGTGGGTAGTAACTAGGTGGCTCTCAACCATATTACACAATGATAACACATAAACAAATGAAACATGAATGCCACTCTCCGCTTTCCCTTAATCTTGGGTCTAGAACTACATTTTTTGTATGTCTAGATTATTTATGTATCTTTACTTATATACAACAAAATGTAAATATTTTTACTAGGACAAAAAGAGTAATAATTAACTAGTTACTCTCTTCGTCTCAGTCAATAGTTTACATTGTTATATTTACTCTCAGAAGATAAAGCAAATATAAACTATTTATGGAGGCAAATTGAGTAATCTACATTCTATAAAAGCTAAAATATTTCATGTCTTCCTCCTATTGACAGCTGTATTTAAGAGAATAAAAATCTTGTTTTTTTTTTTTTTTTTTTTGAAATAGGGATCCCATAATTCATATACATTGTATTTGTGTTTAGACGAATGAGAGATCATGGTTGATGGATAAGTGACGTTCAATTGATAAGGCAAAACTAAAATAAAAGAGAGTATGGTAAATTTGTGGTTGATTTAATGATTTTCAACATTATTTGAGGAGATGATGAAAAAGAATACATGATTGAAGAGGAACCATTTGTCATTAAATGGGGTCTAACTGACGTCAAAACCAACCGAGTTGCCCAGTAGCTATCCTTCATACATGACTTGATGCTGTTGTTAGTTTTAAACTCCATAATTATCTGAAATATCAAATTTTGTGCGTTGAATAATGGGATCATATTATTATCCGTATTACTCATGTATACGGATATTATTCCCATCATAATTATTTGTTTACTTTTTTCTTTTGCCACACTGAATAAGGAAGGAGTTTGATATTTGTAGTTATTGACATTGGATGATTAATAGGCTAGAATGTACGTGGATGATCAAACTACACAAATACTAGTTTTAAACCCGTGCAAAAAATGCACGGGTCGCAATAACAATCGCTAGCATTAGATACGGAAGCATATAAATGAGGGTGATTAAATTTGCAATACTTGACAATATAAATAGTTCAAAATTTAATATTCGACRTACATATAATTTAAATGACTAATCACTATCAAAGGATGCAAATGATCGGATAAACGTGTAAGTAGTCTACAACTTCACAAATACTCGAAAATTTCTTTRTAAACAACGTTGGTTGTAGTATTGGATGTACGCTTGTTACTGTCACAAATTAATAGCTTTAGGCCATGTTTGCTTGTAACCCTGGAGAGCGCAACATAAAGTTGTCCATGACTGAAGACCGGTCTTGGAAGATAAATGCTCACTTGAGATAACGACTGACCCTGGCTTTTGTTTATAGTCATCGCAAAACAAACAGCAATGGGAAATTG
>VHZZ01002906.1:44473-55161 GCA_009801015.1 Silene noctiflora | reverse complement strand
GCTCCACTATCATCATTGATTAAGAATCTCACCTTAAATCTGCATGGTTCGGTTAGTGTTATATTGTAGAATATATGTACTTGAGTTATTTATGTCAAGGATGTTTTATATTGGGCCTTATTATTTTGAGGTGTCTAAATAAATTGTTATCCTTTCTATTTTAAGAATGAACTTGGTTATTTTGTGGACTCTATGGAGAATGAAGAAATGGAGAAAAAAGAATTCCATCTTGTAATTTGTGGACTCTATGTAATTTTTGGACACTATGTAATTGAATTTTTGGACACTGTAATTTTTTTGGACTCTTTTATTTTGGTATCCTGTAAATTTTACAGCTTTCGATTTCGTTCTAATTGGGCCGAACGAACCTCTGTCCTAATTACTGCTCTCGTGGGGCTAGTGCGATATTGAGGAGTATTTGACAATTTTATCATAGATAGTCAATCTTCATAAATAGTCGTAGCAATTAAATTTGATGCTTGAATGGGTGATTAAAATCTTTAATTGAAACATTAATCACTAATTGCTGAACTTGTATGAAAATGAATTGACGTTGATATTTTAATAAATTAACATTTTTTTGACATTTAAGTAAAATTGAGGAGAGGAGAGGAGAGAGGGGAATTAAATGTTAAAGAAAACGTGGTGGGGACCATGCTCTGGCAAATTTGAGAATTGCATCAGCCAATCAGAGGCCTTTAAATGACCTGACTTTTATACTATGTAGATTTCCCACAAAATAAGATGTTAAACAAATAACTGAGACACTTTAAAATAAAATACATAAACGAATAATTGGACTGAAGGAGTAGCTTTCATTTTCCTTAAATTATTCTCCCCTAGTCCCCTCTACAAAATTTAGGATAGAAATAGTTTAAATCACTCGACAACTAGCTACCAAACAAGGCAACCATTAATCAAATTTCACAAGTCGTAAGATCTAGACTTGGCAAACGAGTCAACCGAGTAGGGTTCGGGTAGGATTTATTTCGGGTTTGCTAGCTTCGGGCTGGGTTATTTCAGGTTAGGTAATTTTCGGGTTAAATATTATCGAGTTAATCATGGATAATAATCCATTTGCAATAATAAACATTCGGGTCGGGTTATAATAGATCGGGTTGATTCAGGTTTCTGGTCAAGTTTGGGTGTCGGGTTGGATTCGGGTCGGGTCAATTTTACCAGGTCTACTTAAGATCCATATAAGCTGATATGCATTGAATCCTTGTAACAGGTCAACTACACGCCTACACATCATTACTGCTAAGGACTTGTTTGGTTTGAGGGTAAAAAGGGGGAAATGAATAGGAAAGTGATATGTAAGGTGTATTTTCCATGTTTGGTATGACTTATTAGAGTAATTATTCACCTCCCGAATCTATTACCCTCATGAAGGGATAATACATTACCCACCCTCCCCTCGATAATGATTATGAGAGTAAAACATCTTCCCAGTAATCATTACTCTCATATGCCAAACCTATCATCAAGGAACTCATTACTCAAGTAATTAACTTCCCCAGTAATTACCACCCGATTAAAATTTACCCCCTAATTATACCATTGATTCCAGGCAAGCCCTGATTGTGAAGTGTTTACCTTGTATTTCATTGTTTCAATAAATAGCAAGTTTATCACAATGGTTAAAGCCTTCAAGGACCACATCATGTATTTCATTCTTATAAATCGAGATACTCCTATACAAAATTACATTTAAGTCACAATTCTACAGCTACGAAGTTAAGAAGAGGACGACTACATTGCTTTAATTAACTCTTTAGGAAAAGGTAAATAGTTGGAAAAGCTAGTTAAGGAAGAGATAACATTAAGTTTAATTACTTGCTTACCATTAGATGGTTCGAAACAATGCTTTTTCAAAAAATTTATAGACCAAAACTAATTTTGAAGGAAACAAAAATTGGTTAAGAAATGTACTATGATAGGACGGAATGATAATTAATAATATGAGGTAGCTTGTGAGGTTTAAACGAAAGACCTCACCCCCGAGCCAAAAAAAGCCAACCCGTCTTCCTCAAGTCCGGCAGACTTCTGAAGTGGCCTTTACTTTGAAATGGTAGTACCTTAAAATCAGATGCATAATGCACCCATATCAGGCATTGCTCCATCTAGTCTAGTGGAAGATGCTTTAGTAGCTGATTTCCCCTTCTTCCCTTGCTTCCCTCTGCTGCCTCTTGCAGAGTTTGCTTCATGTTCACTGCTGACATCACAGCAACAGAATACATCAGTAAACTCTGTAAATGCATGTAAGTGGAACTTCCTCGGCCCTCCATGTTTAGAACAATCAAGGAAAATAGGAAAAGATCGATATTACTACCAATCGCCAATGACGCCATATCTTTCTGTAATTTATTGCACGCTAAATTCAAAGGAACAAATGCAAAAAAGCACACAGAATTATTTTGAAAACCATACACTTGAAATTTAGAAGAGGCCCTTTCAGCTGCTGCTCCACAACAAGCCTTATACTTCTTCTTTGATCCACATGAACAGACCTTATTTCTAGCGATTTTCTGCAAGCAAACACCACACAATAGATTTCCAGTTTATAAATCATAAAATGTTTTTAAAAGGGAGGGAGGGGGAGGGGATCTAGTCCTATTTGGCATTGAAAGAAAAAGGCACGAGTTAAGTGGCTGTGACCTAGCTTTTGAAACCCTAAACGAAAAATATCGTGTCAAACAAGCTAAATAAAATGTGGAGACCAAGGGGAGGGACGATGTGGTAAGGAAACAAGGGACATAGAATCTACTCACCTTGTCAACAATGGAAGATGATTTACAGCCGACAACCGTTTTTGCGTCAACTGATTGATCTACACCATTAGCAAGCGCTCCTTTATCCACGAGTTTATTTGAGTTTTTATTGTCATCAAAGCCTAAGTTCACGCGAAAAGATGGAAGTTAAATCAGTTTCTCAATGACAGCAAACAAGAAACAATCAAACAGAAGAAGGTGGAACAACTATACAAACTATGCCACACCAGCAATCACCTTTGCTATCAATGTCGTCCTCAAAAAGAACACAATTTTTCTCAACTGCTTCACCCGAATCTCTCTCTGCTATCAGGAACTCAACTGCAGCATCGGCATCACCATCTACTAGCTGTAAAACCTGCGGAATATTGAGAAGGAAAAAGATGAACAAATATCAAGTTCATAAGTGCTTCTGATATATATAAATGACTATAACAAGCTATTAACAGTTGACCAATCTGTTTTCAAAGGTCACTCTGCAACATGTTCAAATATCTTAGTACAGGGAGCTGATGTATAGTGCACCTTTATCATTAGTTCATATCACCTCTCTTAAAGGAGCAAAAGTGAAGGGAAAACCCAATGAAAAGTAAATAAAGGACCTTTTCGGTCAAATATCTTAGTATAGGGAGCTGATGTTCACATTTCCATGTTGATATCTCTGGATCCTCATTCTGAGAGGGCATGCGAAAGTGCATTTTTTTTTTTTTTAAATGCAGCACAATGGTGGCTTTGCAAAAATCACTCTTTGCTCTGTGTTTACCTAAATTTTTACTTGTACAAATTGTCTCTTCATCTACATTGTTACAACTATTGTATGTTGAATTGATTTCCATGCGTTCTTGACATTTCCCATTCTACTCAAGTTTCAAAAGCAACGTAAGAAATTCACTCCACCTTTTTATTACTGTTATAACAAAGAAAGCGAAGCTTTTATAACATTGCATTTTAGCAGGTAACTTCACCTGTTCAACTTTTTCAGCATCGTTGCAATTACTGCTAGCCATGACCATTTTCATGATTCCACTGTACTCGGAAGTTTTTCCATTTAAATGAGCACTTGGACCTTTTGCTGCTTGTGAACTTGCTGTAAGATTAACATCAGCCTATATAAGTAGAGGGAATCAGTATCTCTTCTACAGAATGTCAAAACTAATGATGTGAGTGATTTTTTAAGCACCATAAGCCAATAAAGAAGGCGAATAACAGTACCAGCTTGGATAGAGAAACTGAAAGCATGGACTAATGCTCGAAGTAATCCAGCTTATTAAAGGAAGTAAGCTTTTATCCAAGTAGAGCCATGTTTCATCGAATCTATCTATAAATGTAAATTGGTAAAAAAACAAAAACCTTTATAGAGACTGGTCTTGCTGGTCCATCACAAGGATCTTCTTTCATTCGCACACTGTTGTAATGCTCTCCATCATGATAAGACCTGTAGAGAGGCAATTTATGCATAGAAAAGTAGGGGAAGCTGGAAACATATACTGAACTTCTCCTATATGTGGCACCAAGTTATAAAGTGATGTTACCAATGCACTGCCTAAAAGGTTATTTCCACCCAAGCAAGTTGGTCAAACATAAAGGAAACAAAACAAATTAATGCACTTCAATAGTATAGATTTCCACACGCACGGAGGCTCCAGAAAATGGACGTTAATGAGCTTGGGATTACACATTACATCACTTCCTTTTAAAACTTGAGGCATTAGTGTAGTGATATCATAAGAAAACACTGCTGTTAACGGAAAAAGAATGGCACAAGTAAGGATAATCTGGAAGACTGGGATGGAAGAAACAAGGAGCCCCTATCATGGAACACAGGTCCGAACTCCGAAGTACTCTCATAAAGTCCAATTCTGTTGGATAAACGCAACTGGAATACCCAGTGGCAGCCACATAGTGAGACCCCGTAGGTTTTAGGACAATCGGCGTTTTCATTGTTAAGCTTTGTCTGATTTGAAAATTATATGATACCAAAATAAAAGGAAATAATCGACAACCACATTAAATTGACCCCACACTCTAACAACTCGACTATGCCACTGGGAATACCGTTTCAAAGAACCACATACTTAAACCCACGAAGAAGCTAAAAAGACAGCCATTTTCCAAAGACAATTAAAAAGTCTGATCCAATTCTCCTCTAACCAAATGTCCTAGAAAACAAGCAGACTATTTACTGTACCAGGGATTCAAGTTCAAGGTCTTTGGCTCCCACTAAAACAAATAAAAACAAGCAGGAGACAATCAGCAACCTAGCATGCCTAGTGTAGATGGCTATCAGTTAATAGCTCAAGTTGGCCAATACTTAATAGATATAGAGAGTATCAGAATTAAAATTACTTACAAATGAATCATGCTTCCATGACAACCGAAATTCTGTATACACCATCGAGGTGACCTATGCTGTAATATCAACATGATCAGCAAAAAATTCACTACTGCTGAATCGACTTATAATCCGGTACATATATCCAAGAAAATTTTATGTACAACTCCAAATGCAAATAGTTCAAAACCATCGTGTATGATCCAAATCAAGCAAAATATTTTAAACCATAAATTTTTAAAACAACAAAAGAACGTGAGCATAACGAGTGTTTAGAAAATAATTGTCATGTGAGTTATCTATACAATCGGGACCTGCCGTTCAGTTAGTGTCAGGGACACGTCACAAAGTATACTCTACTTGTCTATTATTTTTTTATTGGTATATTCTTCATACTACTTTTTTCCTTTCTCTCTAGCTCCCTTCCTTATCTTCCAACCCTGACTTCCAAACCTTTATTGGAATACTGGACAAAGCCAAGGGCCATAGCTTGATCAATCACCACACCCATTTATTATCCCCATCTCCGTCCACGTTAATCACCATTATTTACCTTCACATCACCACCTATTATCATCGTGCTTATGGGTGCACCTGATGCATCATTTAACCATCGCATTTCCCTTTATTATTAAGGCATCATCAAGTGCAACCATAACCACCATTACACTCAATCTTTAGTGCCTCCATGTGCACTGATCTCCACCGGTATCAAAAATTAAGTGAGTTCCATGACCCAACACTCTCTTTTCTCTCTCCCCAAATAAAAAGCCCTAATTCCCTAACTCACCAATTAGGGGCTACCATCTACCATATTTGGTGATGATAAGCCCTAATTTTCATTTTATATCTAAATAGTAATTAATTTTATGGTTAAAACTACGGGTGTTCAAACTTAGGTCCGAGCAGGAAAACCTGATTGGCCGGTCCGAACCGAACCGACCCGAACCTTAACCGGTCCGGTCCACGGTCCTGCGATATGCTGTGTCCCGGTCTCCGGTGCAATCCGGTCTAAACCAGGTGAAAACCGGTCTGGATTGGATTCCCGTGTCTTTTTGTTTATTACGGTCAAGGAATGACATTGGATGTAATACAAGTTGCAGCAGGGAATCGATGCGTAAATTTTCTAGGGTAAATATTTACTCCTATCACTCATTGCAACTTGCAAGTTCCAACCTTTAGCCGTCATATATACTGCCTTCCCATTCCTATTTGTCTCATGCTACATTACTACCCTATTCTTTTCTACCACACCACTTCCATGGCAACGCAACAGCTACAAGCCATGGACCACAATCAATGACCTCGAAGGGTGAAGACCCATAAATTTTCTAGCTTACTCTTCCAATGATATTCATCATTTTATATGTATCATGTATGCATTGGTTATAGAACTCCAACTGTTCGACCTTTTTACATTTGTTTTTCAATTGCATATGACATTGGAATTGAAAGGTTGTGATTGTCACTATTATTTACTGCCGCGTTTGGATTTTGGTGTATTTGATTTTCGTTAAATAATGGTATACTTCAGTTCTTTGGCGTTGGGATTCTTTTCTGATTTTTTATTTTTTTTAAAGTATAATTTTGATCCATAATCTAATCTTTTTTTAAACTTGAAAGTTCTGTTGCGGGCACAAAAAATTCAGTAAATATCAAAATTTATTATAGTTAATCCTTAAAATTGCTTGTTGCGGGCGATAGGTCCGGGTACAGATTTGGTCCAGCTCTATCCGGTCCGGGCTTCGGGTTCTATTTCATCAGTTGTCAGGTCTTCAGTCCTTACCAGGTCGGTCCGGTTTCACCCGAAGAACAGTCCTAGTTAAAATGACACACCACTCCTTTTATAGGAGTTTTGTTCTCATTTGTGGTCAAGCTTTAGATGATGGTGCACTATATGTGAGATTCTTGTACAATTTGCCAATTGTTATTGTTATTATTTTATGGGTTTTTCTAACCTATGCTCACTAGGCATAGAATAAGAAACCAAAAAGAGAAAGAAATAAATGTATTTTTTTGTAAAGACAAATAAAAGTAATACTCCCTCCTATTTCATGTGTTGTTCCCTTTTCTCTTTGACATAAGAATTAAGGGAATCAATTTGGACCACACAATGCACATGACCCCACATCAAATTGATTTTGGACCACACAAAGTTGTTCAAAATAGGAAAGAGGGAACAACAATGAAATTGGATGAAAAGGGAAAGGGGAACATCATATGAAATAGGAGGGAGTAGGATATTGCAATTTCCCATAAAAACATAATTTATTCTTTCCTTTTTGGGTTTCTTATCCTATGCCTAGTGGGCATAGCCGTTATTTTCTTATTATTATCATTATCATTATCATTATTATTAGTAGTAGTAATTTTATTAGTATCGTGATTATCATTATCATTATCATTATTATTTATTGATGAATTGAGCTTCACTAACAAAAGAAAAAAGTGAGTTCCAAACAGGGTTCAAATGATTTTTAAGGTATTATTTATGTCCAAGTTAGAGGTTAATTGCTAACCTTTTGTTGGTACAAAGGTGGATTGCTGACTTGAGGTCACAATTTTTCTGGGTTCTAAACACATTGATCAGTTTACGCTTAAATGTGTCCAATCTGCAGAGTAAAATGCAAGAGAGGGATGGGTGGGCGGGAAGCCTCATCAAAGCTCATTCAATTTATATTAATATTTTTCAACTAAGAAGTGAAAGGCACAAAAATGAAACCGGTGAGTCTTCAAAAAAACACCGAAACTGGTGATGGCATATTTGACGGAGTTATAAGTTAGGTCCTTATGCCAAAAATTTGTTCAGGACCTAAATGCTACAGAAAATGAAAGGTGGGTCCTAATCGTATAGATAACTCATTGCCGCATTTTTAATGCAGAGTATCCAATGCCGGGACCGTTGAACAAATCCAGGAAAGAGAAACAAAATATTTAAACTTGAGAGGTAACACGAAGAAATGACCGATTAAGGAAAGGACTTACAAGATGGATGCAGATGTTATTACGAGTCACAAGAGAAGCTGCTTGCAACTCCATATGTCCAGCCCAAGTACCATCCTTTTCCATAGACTGGCAATACTGCTCAAAAGGTACCTCATCCTCTATAAAAGGCTCAAACATCGCACGATTTTTCTAGATCATCAAACAAAAATGTGATTCATTTCTAAAATTTTGATAGGTATCTAATGAAAAGAAATACAGCCATACAAAGTTGCCGAAATAAAGTTATTTGTGCCTATGACACAGCAAAAATTTCCAAGAGAATCCCACTTAAGCAGCAACTAATGGGTCTAATGGAAATACAACATTGTTTTGCGCAAACAACTTGATGTGGAGAAAAAACAATTGAGGGTCAACAAAGACCTACAGTCGCGTAAAATGTCAGTAACATATATGTACTGATACATTAGACAGCGAGCCTAGTGAAAAAAAGATGCCTGTTGTAGAGATTTCAATTTGACAATATGCGTGGAGAAAACCATGCATGGATGAAAAAAACGGCTTTCATACATACCATAATATACTGCACAACCATATTGCGATATTTTTCATGTTTCTCCTCATTTCCTTCTAACTGATCAGCCAAGGCCCTGCAAGCTAAAGTAAATCATCAACTCAGATCCGCACTAGCTGACATAGTAAATGAGTAGTATGACCAATGAATGAATAGTCCCTCCACCACCCTACCCTCAACACATACAAATGACAGCCTGTGAAAATGTGAACATGGTATGAATCCTAGGAGAGTTCTGTGGCTTAAACAGCTCAAGATAAAAAATAAAGTAGATGCCAATATCTATAATAAACTAGTTAAGATGCACACAGCAGAACTCAAACTTTCGACAAAAAGAAGCAGGAATTTATCCAGCATACACGAACCTGAAAAAGCAATTACCGTCAGCCGTAACTTGTATAATCTTCAAACCTAGCACATCCAGCTGAGCGCGAAAATCAGAGATGCTGGCCGGCTTTCCGTGCTTCTTGGCCTGCCCACACCAATTTCATATATAAAGCCACACTATACATACATAATGTACATGAGTCTCAACAGTCCTCACTCTGTTGAAACAGCCAATTTCAAGGTTCCAACTTCCAAATTATGACATTATTCAATATCGTAACAAATAGAAAAAACATTCATTTTTTCAACCCAATATCAATCCAATTAGTCTCTCCATCTATGTTTCATTACAAACCATTACAATCACCATCTAATCTAGACTCTAGATTACTTCATAAATCGTAACTAAAAGATACGAGTAGATTGTTCTATAAATTCATGATCTCACTTTCAGTACTAGCCCATTCACGAGAAAAAAAAAAATCAGATTCTATGCAATTTAAGCTCCTTTTTTATACACAAACGGATCATATTTAGTTTTCTTGACTAATAAATGATCGAACCAGCAACTCAGCAATCTTACTGTCAAAGCATACAAGAATACAAACACATCCAGGCAGTGGCCGATCTTGGAGTGAATAATAAGGGGCACGAGTTCAAACTATTGATATTGTGAGTGATATTTAAGTTTCAATTATTGAGTCAAAGGGGGCCAACAGATAATTTTACATTGTATTATGAAAAACCAGCCGGGGCCGGGAGCATAACTAAGGTCCTCCACTTCATCCAGATCTATATCTAACCCGATTAACGTTGTAATAAGACCGTTATGTCCATATAACCAAGTCAGTAACTTGTTAATCATATGAGGTATATGAATTTCAAACCAGTATTTGTAGACGGCGAATTTAGCTGAATGAATTCCAGGTCTATGTTACAGTTAGCATTAAGTGCTATGTGCTAACACTATGAAATTAAAGACAAAAGTGAAAGTATGAGGAAACAATACGAAATTAAAGAGAAATAAAGGAAAAATAATAGAGATTACATGAGGTTGATGCTTCTTGGGTTTGGATTTTTGGTGCTTATTTGGGGCCATCCAATCGTTGATTAATTTATTTATTGGAGATTCCGGTTACAGATTTTGCTGTGTATATCAATGTCCCTGACTTCCAACTTCCAACTTCCAACTTCCGACTACAATTGTGACTGTGACTGTGACTGTGACCGTGACTGTGAAAAGGGTTTCAAAAAGTTCAATGGGTGCGTGCGATATATATCATGATTTTTTTTAAACTTGGGAAATTTTGGGTAGGATATGGGAATGTACAACTCGGTTAAAATTGACCCGACTTAAATGATTAGATTCGTAAGGTTGACTCAAAATTCGAAAGTGACCCCAATTTGCTTGACCCAAAACTCGAATTGACCCGGCACGATTCAGATTCGACTCGACCTGAATATTGATTGACACAATGTTGACCCGTCCCAAGATGTCCCAACCTGAAAAGACCTGACCCATAACTGTCCCGTTTTAAAATGACTTAAAGCAATCCGAAATGTCTCAAAATTATTTTTCCGTCATTTTTCTCTCTCACTAGCTCGAACCGCCTTAAATCTATCCCATTGTTCCTGAGTGATGTTGAGATGCTTCTTTACAGGTGGACTCTTTTTCATCTCCCCCGTCTCCTTGTTGACATACAAGTGGTCGTCAGCAAGGTCACACTTCCACTGCCTGAAG
>VHZZ01002901.1:123881-134558 GCA_009801015.1 Silene noctiflora | reverse complement strand
AGAGAGAGAGAGAGAGAGAGAGAGAGAGAGAATAATTTGTATTTGGACTGGGGAAGTGTGTGAGACACAAGAGATATTGTAGTATGAAAGATTAAAAAAAGTGGGACTGTATAGTCATGTCAGTCATTGTCGTCAAGTCCCCCTACATATTTTGCATGTCTATAGTCGTACCCTACACTGCATTAATATCACACCCCAACCCGCTTTTTAGTTATTTGACCCATATCTTACAATGTGACATCAAAATGACTCGTCTTATTAATAAGCCGAATAGTCTTAGTCTTAAGTAAAACTAATTGAACTTATTGACGATTTATTTTATTTTTGTATTTTTTTTTATAGATGGATGTATATTCGACAATGTTGTATGAAAATATCCAGTTTGTAAAATGAATTCCTTTTGTATGAGTTTTATCCTCCAAACTTTATAAATCTTTTAGGTATTTTGAATTTGAAACCGACACTTCTAAAATCCATTTAATATAAGTTTCGTGGCTCTGATTATTGAAATATATATATAGGAACAAACAAATACTGGGTGACCATGAAAGACTCAAAGAGTGTTGTATCATGAACCTTTCGACACGTTTTAGCATGCGGAAAAATTTTCATTTTAAAAGCATCCCCCCCCTAAAATATCATACTGAGACTATGTAGATTTGTTGAATTCAAAAAGCGATAATTAATGCGTCAAGGTAACTCTTGACACCAAAGAGCAAAGATAGTTTTGACATAAAAGCGTCAAAATATCCTGAAGCCCCAAATTTTGACTCCTTATAAAAGCGCCAAGAAATTAATTGTAGACAATTTAAAGCGCTAAGAATTAATGAAAAAAGCTTTGTATAAATAAGGAATATAAAGTCTGACAAACTAGAGCATAAACAACTAACAATGTCTTGTCGGGTCCTTGATAAACACAACTTTGTCTTCTTGTTCATTCACGTATGTTGAATTCAGTAAATCTTCAACAAAATAACATTTTTTAAGTTCCTTATACAAAGCACTACCAAACATATATCCAAGCTTCCTCCAATCAACCCAAACCTTTTATATGATCCATTGTGGTCATATTCTCACAAAATCCTAGAGGGGTTACGCATCCGAGAAATAAGTTGAACACCAACATTTCTTTACACAAGAAGCGATGTACCCTCTAACTTACCACTGCCCGGGGGTGGTCTCATATTAAAGACAGGTCGAAAATTCGATGAACTAGAACTGCTTATTTGATGATAACTCTCTACCTCAGTATCATTTTGAAGATGAAGGGCATGAAGGTTCGTTGATCGCGAGATACTTGAAATCTAAATATTCGATATAGAAGTTGGTAATGAGTGATCGTCAATAGTTCCATATTGCATTATGGTTCTTGAATTTCTTTGAAAGACATTGCCATCATCGTGTTGAGTTGAGTAAAAATTATAGTCGAATGATCCCGTCCTATAAACATCCTGAGGAGAAAACAAAACAAAATAACATTAGAAATATTGAATTTTCGAATATGTATATAAAATTGAACTTCATATTGAATTTGTTGTAAACACACCCAATTTTCACCATCTGCCATTTCGTCGAAAAAACCTTCCATTCAACTGTAATATGAAAATGAGATAATCAAAACACAAATTCGAAATTACATTTTAAATGACGATATAATATGAAGAAAGAAAGACGTATTAAATAAAAAGAATGAACAGATAAATTGGGTAAATTTGCATATACTATCAAACTATCAAGAATTGGTTAATTATATTCCTTTTAAAATATAATGTATTGCTAATGCTTGCCTATACTTGAATATTTGCGAAAGAAGAGTATGAAGCATTTCACGACTCTTATATAATAGTGCAACACAATTTGTTCTTTAACTAATACCAAAAATCAGAGCACAGACACAAGCGATTTGTGAGTCACTTGCTTATGCATGTTTAATTTATCTTCCATGTGTAAATCTAGGGAATAAAATGTACTCCGTAATATCGAATATTGTTGTGTGGTCTGTCTTAGTTGTTAATTTTTATAATCTCAAACAATTTGTCGAAATTTTAAAATTGGATTGATTTGCATAATCTCAAACATTTGGGATCAAATTGCACTTGTGAAAACTTTTGGGGACAAATTTCACCTAACACCAAACGTATGGGGGCAATAGTCTTATCTCCTAATATTTGTTTTTTTGGATGGTGTTTTTCCAGTATGACAATTGTAAGAGGTGGAAGAGATATTCCCCCTCCGCCCTAGTCATTTGCTTACTTTTTTATTCCTTGTGAGTAGTATTTTTATCAAGGGTAATTTTTTTGGTAAATTCAATACTAATGTCATATCCTCCGTAGTCCGTAGTGTACAATTTACATGACACAACTAAGAATTTGAAAGCAAAAGATTCACCTATAAGCGACCTTCTATTTTATCCTTTCGCGAATTTTAAAAAGTGGTAGTGCATATACTAATAGATTCTCTAACATCTTTAATAGACACTTTTGATATGCCTAATTACTTCTATTGCAATAGCTCTCATTGTTTAAAAATGAGAAAAATTGTGCTTGTGCATGTACAGATTCTACTCGCCAACTCAAATGCTATTATAACTAAATTTCTAAAGTGATTTCACTTGGTTGGGTGATGGTTGATAAAGTGTTAACCTTTCAGTCTATCGGGCACTAAATTTTGATAAGCATTCTTTTGCATTGTGAGTTTTGAAGCATGCCACTTCATTTGAATAATGTATCACATTATTACAAACGGTTGAGAAGAGGATATTTAGGTACTCTAATTACTCATTCAAGATTAAAATTGGCCTTGTGAGTTATCGTTTTAGATTCATTATAATAAACAGATAGAACATATTTATAAGAAAATATTGCTCCTTGTTRTTTTAATTTTTTGTTTGATCGTCATGTGCTGCTGACAAGAAAATGTACTGGAAATTATTCCCATGAATTTGAATATGCCTACCTATCTAGACAATTTTACGTTTAAACCTGAATTTTGTCTGCAAATCCCTTTAAATAGGCTTACCATCGGATTCTAAAGCGAAAATACAGCTCGCCACTCTTTGGTATCAGGAAAAGAGCATTCTTTGTGCTYTGTTCTCACTTCTTTGATGGAAACAGATGAGTAATTACTGCTCCACCATATGTTATCTTCTTTGTGTTTTTCTGATGTGGGCCTACGAGTTCTTATGTGTTTTTTATATAGTAAGATGAGCAATTCTCATTTTTCTTATTGTTTGGAAGTATATCATGAATCAACACCAATGTTAATGTCAAAGGATCTGATTTATGCAAAGCTAAACCTCAACTCGAGTTTTTATAAAGCGTAAAATATATTATTATTCTTGTCTCTCCCAGTTTTATTAGTATTGAGACATGGTGCTTGCTTAAAAGCGAGCCCATGCTGGTTAATATGACCAATTCTATATTAATTAGACCTATTTTTTCACTATTTAGTTGCGAAACTTAAATGTAGAAATGTTTCTGTTTTAATTTTCTCCAATTAATTGGAATATTGAGCAGCTCCCCATCATCTGAGGTACATTTTTATATGCTTGCCCTTTTTGTAAGGTTGGTGGTAATATGTATATTTGATACATGAAATGACCACCACAATGAATGAATTTGATTGAAGGTCAAACACAACTATTTTGCAACCCCCAACCAAGATAATGACATACATCCTCTTGAAGAATTTTGGTCCATCAGTTGGTACTACTTCATTCGAAAAACTTTCTTTTTTTCTTGTCCAGATACTGTACTATTGATTTGGCCATTGACATGTCATGTACAATGATTTAGAAATGGTTAATCCTATAGAGACTAATATGTTATGTACAGTGACTTAGAAGTAGTTGTTGCTGTAAGGACTGATGATGAATCATCGGGATTTTGAGGTGCAGTGGGAGATTGCGACTTGGATTGAATGGACGAGTTAATGGCGTATCTTTATTAAACTTATATCATAAATTCTTGTTTCAGACTGCACTATCTGTCTGAAATAATAAGACGGGTCAAACTAACTCGTATTGCAACAAACAAACTATCAAACAAGTGGGGTGGCATTGCATTAATTAACCCATCTAAATCTGCCCTTTTTTGTATTATTATAAAACTACATAGTACTTGTRCATTAAATGCATTTGTGGAACATCATTTCTTACAAACACAATTTGCATGCCTACAGGCTACAGACTTCTCCTCCTTTTTATTGTTTATTATTTCACTCTTCATTTCTTCTTTCTTGTTGTTCTTCGTACGTTCCATGTTGTTCTTCATATATGATGATCTCCTTCTTCATTTAATTTCTTATTTACCTTCTTCATTAATTTAATTTATAACTGAAAATTTTAAAAGTAAAACAAATTAATACCCTACTTTGTATAGTTATCTTCATGTAACTTTCTTTAGTTATACCCTAACAAATAACAATGACTCTCAAAAATAATGTTGAAATCATCAATATAGAGAAATCCATTAACGATGTTGTTGCATTGAATATTGATGGTGGACCAAATATTGACGGGCCTATATGTGTGTTATGAGCAATCTTCTATTTATGTATTGTCATATAATTTATTTGTAACCACATTACGAAATATCTGATCTTTCATTTTAATGGTAACATTTTGAGCTTTTGCATGTGGCAACATCTTTTCCGTGACTAAAGAAAGTTAAATTCTAAGCTTTTGCACGTGGCAACATTATGCCATAACTACTTGTTCAGAATGCAAGTTCAAAATTTAAAATAGTCTCATATATGTTTTTAGTGGGCATTAATTACCCCAAATTAATCTTCCATTTATGTAGTCTCATTTGCATTATTTGTACCACATTAGCATTTTCCTAACTTATTTTATAATTGGTCACATACTATGTTTCTGTGAGAAATTTTTGCTATACATATTACTACTTGTTCAGAATGAAAGTTCAGAAACTAAAGATAGTCTCATATATGTTCTTAATGGACACTTATTATATTAAAATTAATCTTCCATTTATGTAGTCGTATTTGGATTATTTGTAACCACATTAAGGAATATTTGACTTCTTATGAAGATGATAGGGCTGGAATTTTGAGATTTTGAATAGAGAGAGAAAAATAATTTGGACTATTAGTTTAACTCGCGGGGGCTCCTTTGTACTCGTGGGGGTTCCTCTGGACTCGTGGGGGCTCCTCTACATTGCCCAAATACTTCTTTTATTCACTACGGCCTTTAACCTTGGTCTCCTTTTCGATGCTTGGTCGTTGGATGCTATCAATTTAGCTCCGAAATTCTCTGAACAAACAAGGTTGGCACTCTCACTACTACAATTGAGCATCTTGGCCACGACAAATTTTGTGGCGCAAGCGCAAAATTTTCGTGGCTAAAGTACTTTGCCACGGGAATATCTTTTGTGCGCAAGTGGTCGTGGCTAAGAGATATCCACGGGAAAAACAAGAACGTGGCTACAATTCAATTTTTAGCCACAGATTCCCTCGTGGCTAATAACTCTCGTGACAAAAAAGGTATTCCGGTGGCAAACAAAAAATATAAAAAAATAAGTAAATAAAATGTAAAATATTATTTTTTATTAATTATTAAAATGTTTTCACATATGGAACCGTGTCAAGTTTTAGTAGTTTCTTTGCTATTCAACTCGGTTCATTCGATCGTTGCTTGCATTCACCATTCAAACACTTGTGCGAATCGGATATTCTTCCCAAGTGGTCACCCATCCGAATACTACTCTCACCTGAGCACGTTTAACTCTGTAGTTCTTATGATGAGCTACCGAAATTGAAACTTATCTTTGTCGAAAAAATATTATTTTTGCCAAATTACTCGGTTTTTCGATCTTGACCTCCCAACTAATGATTCTGAGGTCATTTTTTGCACGAGTCAGCAAAACCATTTTCTCCAAACTAAATTTAATCGTGTTTTCGTAATATATTTTTTATTTTTTCAATTTGTCGACATTCTTATTTTAATTTTTCTTTGGGTAAATTAATAACTTATACCTTACATAACAGCACTTTTTAAATCTTATACCTAACATAATTTTTTTCCAAAATCTATACCAAAAATGACCAAATCTTATGAACTTAATACCAACTGACAACTCCGATGAAAAAAATTTGAAACATACCATTTTGCCCTTCTAGTAAATATTCACCCAAAGTTACTTCCTCCCCACTTACTTTCATTTTCAATATACCTAAATTAAGAACACCTCTATTTTCCCCAAAGAAAAATCCCTAAATCAATTTCTACGACATTTACCAATCTTTTTCAATACTACTTCAATCTGATCAATACTTCAGTAATCAAGCTTCTACAAGTCCCCTCATTCTTATACCGTGCATCTCTTGTCAATATTAATCAGGCTTGTAAAAATAAGATGTTGGTTTTGCTTACTTTGGTTAATTACGACCAAATTAATGTTCTTTATTGTTGGTGAAATATGAAGTCATACTTGATATTTATCAATTCATGTTATAAACTGATCATTCCACTTACTCATTTGTTCTCTCTTTGATTATAATAACCTTTTAATAAATTTTCGATTAAGGCTGTAATCATATATGATTTCGACTTGTATGCTACTGCTGCAATTTGTTGATCATGGCTTTGACTTCATTATCATATTCTGCTACTATTGATTTTTGTCTACTACTCTACCGTTGGTTTTTGTCTCCAAAAAAAAAAAGTCAGGCCCTCAATCCTTTATGTGAACTTTACTAAGCTTTTTATTTTCCCCCTAATTTTATGAATTTAATTGGGTTTGTAGGATAGAAAAACATACTCGAAAAAAAAATAGAGAAAGAAAGAAGAAATGCCTAATTAAGGATGAGGACTTCTTAATTTAGTTTGATGGAATCTAGGAAGAAGAAAGAGAAAGAAGAAATGAAAAATAAATAGATGAACATAACCACCAGTATATTGTGTTATAGAAGGGTAAACTTGGAAATAAATATTACATTTTGTGGGTAAAATTTGAATCTGTCCGAATCCGTTCATTTTTTTCACCGGAGTTGCCAGTTGGTATTAGGTTTATAATATTTTGTCATTTCTGATATAAGTTTTAAAAAAAAAGTTATGTTAGGTATAAGATTTGAATAATGGTGTTAAGTAAGGTATAAATTATCAATTTACCCTTTTTCTTTTACCCATTTTCCATATATTTTTCTATGCAAATTCTTTTATATGACCGTCATACGTCTAACGTGAAAAATTTAATCATTTTTTGATAAATAGTGATCACTTTCAGTTATCAATGAGCATTTTTAATTACTGAAAAATGACAAGGTCACTGTTAATCAAAAAGTGGTCACTTTTGCCAAAAAACGCAGAAAAGACCGTCATACAACAAAATTTTTGTTTTATTTAAATTGATTTCTTTTCTTTATTCTTGATCGGTTCTTTCATCTAAAATTTCACATTATTACACATGTGAATTAATTATTATAATCTCTATTTTTTTCGATGCGATGTGCTCATTTTCAATAAAAAAAAATCTATATTGAATTTTTTATTGATTATTTTTCAATATGTTTTTTTTTTCTTTTCTTTAATTTAATGATTTGTTGGAGATTATTTTTTACTTTCATTTTTTAGCGTACTTTTTTATTTAATCATTTTTAAGCTAATTGTATTTTCTTTATTACTCTTTACAAAATTCCCCAAAATTTTATTTTTTACCAAATTAATTTGTATCTCAAATTTAAGGTTTGCTATAAATATTTTACAAATAAAGTTATAAATCAATTTTTAAATGAAAAGTTTGACAATATATTAGTTTTTGATTTCTCAATGATAGGTGATAATAAGTTACTTATTTAATTTTATATTACTTATTTAATTTGATATATTATATCTTTAAATGTGATGCGGTCTTTTAAGAATGTTATACAATATTATGAAGTTTTAACAAAAAAAAAAGATAAAACAATTTACGAGAAATTCACGACTTTAATAAACAGAATTATATATTCATATTCATTTATTAAATTATCGATGTTTTAAAAACCACATAAAAATATTTTGATTTGTAAGAAAAATTAAAAATTAAGACGATAATAACTTTCTTTACTTGTGTATGATTTTATAAAACATTTAAATTTGTTACTAAACTAAATAAAAGAATAGAATATGAATTAAATTAATCAAAATATCTTCAAGATTTTATATTTAAATTTATTTTCATATTATTTATTTTTGATTAAATTTTATTCAGCTTTTGTATTATTTCTTTTACAAAAAAGTTAATTTTTACGTTTACTTTAACATGAAACATGTTTATTCAAGTCTAAAAATTTTTTTGCCACGGGTGATTGTTACTAGCTTCGTGGCTAATCAAATATGTTGTCATGGACAAGACGTAAGATGTGGCTAAAAAAAATATTTGTCACAGAGTGATCTGTGGCTAAATATAATTTCGCCACGAGTATGACATAGTTCGTGACAAAAATGATTATTAGCAACGACCGAAGCCAAAATCATGGCGCAATTGACTTTTTGCCACGGGAAAAGTTGTTCCGCGACATAAAATATTTCTAAGATAGTGAATGGAATTTTTCTCATTATAAATTCCAGTGCCGTAATTCGTGGCTCAAGGGTCAATTTATTATAGTGTCTTCCCCTACCAAAGACACCAAAACCTCATAAAATAGAAAATAGGTAGCAAAAGACAAGAAACGACCCTAATAAACACGTAAAAACATGAAAAGTATGAAGAACGAGGCTAGTTAGGGGACTAAATGTGCATAAATACGAGTCACATCAAATATAGTCCGAGAAACCCNGGGGGGGGGGGGGGGGGGGGGGGGGGGGGGGGGCATCATAAGACATCCAAATAGAAGCTAGAATATCGTAGCAGTATTATGTTTCAGATGTCTTAATATCGTAGCAATATTATGTTTCAGATGTCTTGTCCACTAAGAATACCTTTGTGCCCAAGGGAGCCAGAAAAAAGTCGACAAGATCTTTATGGAATGCAGAAAAAGGTATATCGGAGCAAGATTCATCAGAAGTGTCGAACATTAAGCCCAAAGGGAACTCCGTGCGAAAACCCTCGAAAATGGAAAGAAAATCATCTATGACCTCCATATATAGTTGGTTGAAATCTGAAAAAAAAAAAAAATAGAAAATTTGTATAAGCAAAAACATAATAACAGATAATGAATGAGATAATAAAAAAGATGAAATTTACTCCAGTACCTATGATAAGTCAAGGGCTTGGTAGTTTTCCATGTATGAAGCTCAGAACTAATGTCGCAGTAATGAAGTCAATGACAATTAGTAGGAGGTTTATCAACAGTTTCATGAATGTTGTACCTGCAATTGTCACCGAGAGCATAGACAATAGAGCTAACTGAACAAGTTGAACAAAAACTGCTTATCTGTGACGAAAACGGGTCATTAAATACAATGAATAATTAAAGAAGGTTGGGGTCACGGGAATCATTGTGTCGGTGGCGTATATAGTCGATAATACCACTTGCAATATCAGATTGAACAGATGCTAAAAGTTCAACGAAGATAGCACCCGGTATATTGAACCTCAAGAAACCTGCGTTGGCATCACAAGAAGAAAGAGTCCGGACGATGATGATAAAACTGTCGTTTGCCGGCGGCGGCAAGGGCGGGATCAGGGGTGGGGGCAGTGACCCTTTACTTTTACGATTCCTCTTTGGATGCCGTCTTCTCGGGATATTATTCACCGTCGAACAACTACAATTAGGGCTCATCCTTTTACTCTTTTCTCTTTTTCGAATTCCCCAATCTACTAAAAGAATAGACATTTTCATAAATTTTCGCCTCCACAAGACATTTTTTTAAATAAGCAAGTTAATTACAATTTATTACATTCATTATAAGGAAATTAATAATTATGATTTATTTCACTATATTATCTTTTCATTAAAATTAAATTTACAATCAAATTATATTATTTTCAAATTTAAATTATAATATTTTTAATTAAAATATAAATAAAATTTATATTCCCTATGTATCACACCAAAGGTAACGTAGGGAAAAATGGAGTATTTAAGAAAAGGTGGAAAACGTAAGGGTAAAAAGGGAAAAAATAGGTGTGGCATGTAATTGTGGGTTTAATTGTGGGTTGATATGTGGGGTATGTAATGACATTTTGTATAAATATTAAGTGGGTATAAAGATAATTTGGGTAATGTTATGGGTCAAATATAGAATTTTACATTTGGTGTGGTACGTCTATTTATAGTAAGTGTTACCTTTGGTGTGGTACGGAGGGAGTATAAAACTACAAGTTTTTAAAACATTTATTGATGCTATTATTTGATAATGATGACTTGAACCAAACTATATGTATGAAACAAAACTTTAAATCGCTATTACTACTTTCGTGGCAAAACAAAATTGAGAGAGTTTATAAATTGAAATCACTAAATTTGTAGTATAAAAATATTTTTCTGTAAAATACATACAGACAGAAATGAAAGAGTATACAAATGTGACACCCCGCTATTTAAGACACCATAATAATAACATAAACGATATAATATGCAGCGGAAATACGGGATTTTTAAAACTTTTTGGAGTTCGAAAGCGTAATGTCAAAATACAACAAACATGCGGAAAAAGGAAGTATAAAATATAAGTTATACAAGCCGACACGAATAAAAGTTTGGGGAAAAGATATCCCACGAATGAAACAAAGT
>VHZZ01002898.1:95943-106159 GCA_009801015.1 Silene noctiflora | reverse complement strand
AGCGTGTCATTTTGTTTAAGCAAAGCTTATTAATAAGCTTGAAGTATTAGACATGACTCACTAAATTACTTTACTGCTTCCATTAAAATCCCGACATCCGCTTTTTAATTGTAGTGCCCGAGCTTGTGCAACGGATGGTGGCCCATCCACCGCACCACCATCCACCGTCACCATCACGCCACCAACAACTCGCCATCACCACAACATCATCCTCCGACCCGCCACCTCCAACCAAAACCGCCGCTATAAGTAATTGTATAAACCCTAACCCTAATTTGATCCTTAACAAACAAACAAACTTTGTTAAATTAAATAAAAGTCATCAAATAACATTAATAATTGCTAAATTACATCATCAATTTACAAATTAGGATCCATTATTCAAGTTCTTGAAGCAATTAGATTAAATTTTAGGAGAAATGTTAAAAGAATGGCTAATTTGCTTAAGTTTTAGGTAATAAATAAGAAGGCTAGTAGATGGAAAATTTGTGAAAAAGTAAAATACGTAAGTGAAAAAATAATTTCATATTCAATATAATACCCAATATATATAGTACGGAGTATAATATAATACAGTATATATTAATAATATTATGTTTCGTTCTTGATTTACAAAATTAAATTAAATGTGTTGTGATAAAAATAAGGTAGAAATATATGAGATATACTTCGTAGTAGAAATCGGAAAAGATTAGTCAGTTGTGTTCACAAGTACGGGTATATATAGTAGAGGAGTGAGAATATTTTCTAAATAGATGGATCCATCTCATTAAAACCTTACTAGATAAAATCTTATGGAAACAAAAATATAGTAAAGGAAAACATTGCGTAACTTCTCCAATGTTTTGCCCCTTGGTGAATAAATATAGAGAAGGGGATTCGAATCAAACATGTGACCTATTTGTCTGGTTACCTTAGTGTTGACCACAAAAGCGATTTTGTTGAACACTAACAAGTAACAACACTATCCTTTTGAAAATCGTGAGTAAAAAGAATTTGGGAAAAACATGTTTTGTTATTTGATGAAGTCGGCTTTAAGTTGAGCGATGCACGCAATATTATCTTCAAGTGTAACACAGAATAGTTGGTGACTTATTTCTTTGAGGTAACCGCAAGATCCCTCAATATGATAAAATAACGTATCTCATCCATACACATTCTCGACTAGTTTCATGAATCGCCAACATTACAATAGCACACATTCATAAATGACAAGTTCATATTGGCCCCTCATTTACCAACAAGGTCTTTTGTATGATAACTGACAAGTTCACATTCTCCCATTTATATTGATTGCTGATGATGATTCTTTCATGGTTAATAAGGCAGACCGGGGTGGTAGAGCAAACCAAGGAAAGAAACAAAGGTCATAACTCTCTCTCCCTTCCTGCGGACATGATATACTTGTAGCATGGAGTGAAACCTCAAACTTGAACGGTTGGAAGAAATGTTTAGTAACGAGCCTAAGATTGCATGAAACAATCCTTTGTTTTAGGCGTGCTTCCGAAGAGTTTGAAGGACTGTTCAGAGAGTGGATATGACTTAGGCTAGATCACGAAGCAGGCCTAAGACTTGAAGTAGTTTCGTCCGAGATCACGAAGCAATGACTCAACTCCGCTCCAAAGCACTAAGCAAATGGAGGTTCTCTCGCACTAAGTGAAGATGAAATTTAAAGAAGAAGAAAACACCTGGTTTTTCTCTTGGTTTTTCATTAATTAAATCTTAATTTTACATGTCAAGTCTTGGGTTATATATAGTCCAAGACTTCTAATCTTAACCATCCAAATATACATCCAAGGGCTAGCAAAAGATAAGCAAATAAAAAAGAAAAGAAAAACAAAGGCAATCAGCCCCCATAGGCAGTCGTGCCCCATACAACAACATAGGACAAAGGGCACTTCTCTAGGTCTTACATGAGTCTTACAATGAAAATGACACAAACAAAATTGGAGTCTTCTTGGAACCTCATTCCAACCGAAATTGTGAGTCCAAACAACCCTCAGGTCTTACACAATTGTAAGAATGAAAGCGACATTTGATTCTTCCTTGAAAGCGACACTTATCTCTCTTGAAAAGAACAAAAGCAGCCTCATAGCCTCCTTAAAACCAGTGCATTGGCCTTATTTGTAGTCCTGGGATTGCCTTGGTTTGTTGAACAAAAGGAATAAGATGGTTGGGATGCGAACATAGGCCAATTGCTGAAAACCGATAACATATTACTCGGTTTTGTCTTGTGATTTCTTCCTATCTCGGATCCTTAATTAAATAAAAATTCCTAGACAAAAAACCTCAAAATTCATTATAGAAATGAGATGGGACAAAAATTACCATGTTTTCTTAGACGGATTTTGAGTTTGAGCACAAATGGGACGAAAGGACCAAACCGGGTACATCCAAGCATTGAGGGCTGTTTGTTTTCGTTTCATAGCAGCTTGTTCCAAAACAGAAGGCTGAATGCAATACAGAAGACATTGAAACATTACAAATTACACCATGTTTTACTTCGAAAATACCTTTCGGTTTTCCAAATATCTCTGGCTACTAACAACTAACTACGGAGTAATAACTAACATATCTTCAATGCCTACATCTAGGGAGCTACTAACAACTTTACGCAAATAATGGACGATGTAACATCGACATCTTTAAACTGGCTTGTCAAAGGCAGAGCGCCAGAGCTAGCCACAGTGAACCTTTTGTTGCAGTACATGTCTAGCCGCTTCAATAACTACCTGGCCACTGATATAGTGCTGTCGGCACACTGGCATGTATACTTCAGCTCCACCTATCACCTCCGTATCTGTTTCTTCTGTTTTCCTCAGCGTAAAATTTGCAAGTTTCCCACATACGTCGCATCGAGCCGTGAGTTTCGTTACTGAGTCTGCCAGGGGTATAATATCAAGCACAGACCCAAAGCTCCTCCTTTAAGACACAAGGTATCAACAAAGATTCCATATTAGCTGTAATGAAAGTGTCAACTGTCAATCAGTGTGAAAATAAAGGGTTTGTAAAAATACCGTAAGTAGTCACCATCAAGACCGGCAACTATGATGGTTTTGCCATCATGGTCAGCAGCTGTCTCACAGAAATCATATAGATCTTCGAAAAACTGGGCCTCGTCAATACCAATCACATCTAGCTGCAAATTTCACACATTATGAGATGATACTTTAAATCCCAAAGTTAATCATTCATAATAACGGCACTTCACTTATCATATACGACACAATCAATTGAAAGATTTGAGACTCAAGAAAAAAATGCAATCCATGGGATGTAAGCATCCCTACTTCAGTGTTTCAAGTATATGTGGTACATGCTTCCATTTAGATCTGGCAAATCGGGTCAACGGGTCGGGTTCGGGTCGGGCCACTTCGGGTCTTTCATTAATTTCGGGTTAATTCGGGTCGCCTCGGGTCATTTCGGGTTTCGGGTCTATTTCGGGTTTGTTCGTCGGGTCATTTTCGGGTAACCGGGTCGGGTCATTTTCGGGTCAATGAATAAGAGAGAAAAAGTCATTTCAAGTCTATTCGGTTCAATAAAAGTTATGTTTTGTCGGGTTATTTTCGGGTTGGGTGGTTTCAGAACCGGGTCATTTTCAGATCGGGTCAGTTACGGGTCAAGAGCCCAGGTCATGTTCGGGTCGGGTCATGTCTGTTCGGGTTTTCGGGTCATATTCGGGTGATGTAGTTCAGGTCATTTCGAGTCTCGGGTCAGCCTTTTCGGGTCGGGTCAATCGGGTCGGGTTAGTTTTGCCAGGTCTACTTCCATTGAGTAACAATCTAGAATGTACATGACACTTCTGTAAAATTATACCTCATTATACACACTAGGGCCAATCTTCTGTCTGAATGATGAGAGATTATGTAATGCCCAACATGGATATTTAATCCCATCATGAGTGACAACCGAGTTGAGTTCGTATCTTGTATCTTTATCTGATTTGATCAGAGCAATATTCCTGTTTAATAGAACAAAAGAAAATAATTGTTCAATGCAAGACTGTGGCTTGTACCAACAACCAGACTATTAAGCCTAATCCAAAACAAATAGCAGTATGAAAAAGACAAAATGAAAAATAAAAATAATCGAAGAACTTGATCACAAGGATTAAGAAAAATGATTTTTAGAGGCTCCTAGTTGAAACCCAAACTGCAAATCTGCATATGAGATGACGTACTTAAATTCCACCCGTTATGTGGTTCCTACCTAATCAAGACAGAATAATCAAAGAGTTCATGTGCGCTTAATTTATTAATTGTAACCTTTTGTGGATTCATTTGTGTCTTAGTGTCTTACTTTCTTTCTCGAAGAAACAGTAGACAGTACACAGTGAAGGAAACAACATTCAAACAATTGTAACTGCAAGCTTCAAGCATTAGTGCAGGACTCCGGGCTTAAAGTGCTAATTAGATTTAAACCTATTAACTCTGCAACCACTATCCTCAGATGCACAAATTAGATTCCTGATATACCTCAAAGGCTTGTAATAAATGATGCTGGAAGCTCTGTTGGTGGTGGCTACATCATGGAAAATCGAAAGGATCAGAGGAGATCCCCTCAACATTTATTCCAAATTATTTCCTCCATTCTAAATTTCGCAAGGAAAAAAAAATTGAGCATCCAATACTGCCTATAGGTAATAATTAGCACCATCTCCACCACAATAATATTGTTTCAACCATCTTTAATTCAAGGGGTAGAGTTCATAATTATCACTTTTCCTTAAATCCTCTTAAAATTGAAAAGGGGACAATAAAAACAGGATGGAGGGAGTAACCTCTTAAACCATCTTCTCCTACATTAAACATATCACATTCCCCAGAAAACTACTTCAAAAATATATTTAACATGCAGCAGACGTATAAGAGCTAACTATCATCTTACTGTGGATCAAAGTGAAATCACAAATCCTATTCATAAATTTGACGAAGTGCACTTGCAGATGATAACATTGCAACAAATATTTATTAACCATGGTAGATATATCTCACTATATGAAAATATTAAGGGAATGATTAAGAAGTCCGGCAAAAACACTTCAAATAAGCAGAGCTACCATTCCTAAAAACTTGCAATGTCTTTATAATGACCGAGGCTCCTTTAGTACTTGAAATTACCCACTCTGGTATCATGACAAATCAAAAATTACGCGCGGCCACTTCAGGTAATTCTTTACACTGTCCCAAGAGCCATAAAACGTCCTGATATTGAACAAGGTAGTACACATGTAATGCTGGAATACAGTGGCATAAAATTGGTTTTACCTGTTCACCTACAAATTGCAATGCAACCTTTAAGAGCATCAACAAGCATGCAAAACAAAAGTGTGCTGCAAATTATACACAGTGGCCAAGACTACTGTGTGATTAACTCGGGAGTATATCCTCTGTCCTTGATCACAAATGTCAACTCATTTAGCATTTGATATGTATTTTCAGCTTCTGCGTGTGTGTTATCTCCCTTGAAGAAGACATGAACCTCATTTTGAACCTCAATCTTACTATAACCAGGGTCCTTTTTCACCCCAAAGTCTCTCATCAATCCCCATACCTCAGCTACGTTTTCCCATAGCCCATAAGAAGCATAACTATTGGACAAAACAACATACTTTCCAGCATTTTCTGACTCCAGATCAAAGAATTTCTTAGCTGCTAGCTTCAATAACTCAACATTACCATGAGTTCTACAAGCCCCGAGTACGGAACCCCAGACAACAGGATTTTCCTTACACGGTGAACCATTAATAAAATTGTAAGCATCCCCTAACCTTCCAGCACGTCCCAAAAGATCAACCATAGCTGCATAATGTTTTTCACGGGGTTGGATGCCATAATCCTTCCTCATCGATGAGAAATACTTCCAACCTTCATCTACAAGACCTCCGTGGCTACAAGCAGAAAGTACTGCAAGAAAGGTAACATAATTGGGTCTCAAACCTTCTTTGATCATTTCATGAAAGAGCTCAAAGACCTTGGCGATCTTTCCATTGTGTCCGTACCCAGATATAAGGCTAGTCCAGGTGATTACATTCTTCACTTCAGATTTATCAAAAACCTTGTGTCCATCAAACGGACAGCTGCATTTAAGGTACATATCCATTAGAGCACTATTAACCACTACATTTTGCCCTATTCTACACTTAAACATGACTGCATGGACTTGTTTCCCTTGTTCCAACAAAGCTAATGAAGCACATGCTCTAAGGACGGATGCAAAGGTGAACTGATCTGGAGTCAGACCACACTGTCTCATCGAATGATAGAGTGTCAATCCCACATCTTCCATACCTTTCTGCACATACCCTGCAATGATCGCGTTCCATGAAATTAAACTCTTCTCTGCCAACCTATCAAAGAGGATGTGTGCAGTTCTTAACTCCCCCACCTTTGCATATAAAATCAATAGTTTGATGTTTAGATATTCATTGGTAGCAAATCCAACCACCACCGTATGAGCATGAATACTTTTGCCCCACTGATACGATCCTCTATGAATGCATTCTTGAAGGAGAAGTGCATAAGTACTCCAGTCCACCGGCACTCCTGTATGCCACAGTAACTGGATTGCCTCTCTTAACCTTCCCGAATAACAAAGATCTTTCAACGTTTTGTCCAACAATGGGGGGGCATTTACCGACTTGCGCAGCCTGAAAACTGGGAGATACTAACGGTGACAACCATATCCGCCGGTGCAAAATTACAAATTCTCAGTGCCCTCTACTGAGCTACGGTGATCTCAAAACGAGTACTCCTAACCATGCTCTCAAGTAGTCAAATGACAGCTTTTTATGGACCCTTTTACCACTAGATTTTTACAAATATATACTCGAGCCATTTAAATTAGTCGATATAACACAAACTAAGGATGATCCAACTATTAATCCAAGTTAAGCATATTGTAACTAGATATGAGTTGGCATAAAGATGATACATTTACAGAGCATAATATTGAAGCTTCATAGGAGAGGTGACAACCATTAATCGGACATACCCCTTCGTCTCAATAAAGTGCTTACCTTGTACTCCCTCCGTCCCGGTCATTGTTGTGCTACTCCATTTTTGGGTGTATCAGTCAATTGTTGTCCTTTCTATTTTAGAATTGCATTTGATGAGCAATTTGATAATTCACACTCAATTTGGTCCACTTGTCATCTTATAATTGCCCCCCTCCTCTTTCCTGGGTCTTTGTGCCAAAACTAAAGGACAACAATTGACCGGGACGGAGGGAGTATATTCTTTACTACGCGGGGCATTTTAATGAAACGCATAGCGTACTAAACAGTTGCAAAAGCTGAAAGTTAATAACATTGGTAGAAGCAGAGTGTGTAATGCCATAAAATAGGACAAGAATACAAAGACAGCGGATTTGGTATTAAAGCTAGCAAATAAGAGCATAATAAGAGCATAAAAGGAAGAGGTTGGTTAAAAGAAAAAAGAGAGAGAGAGAGAAGTGAGGAAATAGAACCTGCCAAGGTGGCGCTCGGATTGGATGCGGCGGAGGAGGGTGGTGGTCTTGCCGGCGAACATGGGACCAACAATGACGTGGACTTGACCGCAAGGCGGCGGCGAACACGAAAGCTGCTGCTGCTGCTGCTGCTGCTGAGTGGGAGAGGAAGAAGAGGAGCGAAGGGGAGTGAACATTGTGGGACGAAGGCGAAAGAGAGGAGAAGGAGAAGGAGAGGAGAAACGAGGAATAAATTTGGGGGAATTGAGGAGAGAGAAAGTACAAGTTAGGGACTTGGTAAACATAGACATAGTATGACTATGAATATCAGCAACAACTTCTTCTTCTTCTTCTTCTTCTACGAGGAATAAATTTGGGGGAATTGGTTTCTGCAGATTCAATTCAATAAACTGCGGGGTTTATGTTTCTTTATCCAAAGCGTCTCCCTTGTGACGGGTCGGTATTTGTGACGGGTAATGCCACTCACAAAACGAATAAAGCAAAAGGTGGGGCACCCCTCCACTTGCTTTCCTCTCTCCTCTCATGGGTCTTTTGTCTCACAATTTGGTACCCGTCTTCTCAAAGTGACGGATACCTTCCGTCACAAATGAGAATTGCCCTTCTTTATCAGCCCCTCTCTCTCTCTCTCTCTCTCCCTCCCTCCCAGGGTTTTACAACACCTCTTCTAGCTTCCTATTCAAGTCTTTTTTATTTCATTTTCAATTTTCAGATAATTTTGTTAGGGTTGGATTAAGATACCAGTTCACGCCCAACTCAATTTTATGGTTTAAAATTTTGTAAATTTTTGAAAATAACTTACTTTCCAAACGTAATAAACACATTTGTGCAACTTTATTTTAACATTGTAAAGCCCTTTTACTACTCGTAATATTTACGGTTACAAGGAAATTCGAGATTTATGTAAGCTTTAACTACTGTAGTACAGAGTATTTTATCGAGATACATAGTTTTGGTCAATTATTCATATAAACATGCAATTTACATTAAAATGGATACCAATTTTATGAAAATAAAACCCGATAAACACATGTGAGCAACTTTATCTTTGAAAACGGTCTCATGATGAATTTTTGTGAGACTATTCATTAATAAAATAACTAAAAGTCATAAATTAAAATTAAAATAGATACGATATGAGCCGTTGTCTCGGCAATTATATTGTATATTATATTTTCCGTAAATATGGTCATATGCTTGTATAAATAGCCTTGTATTTCTAGGATGTAAACACACAATTTTCTTGAATATATTCAATTCAATCGTTCAATATGGTATACAGAGATTAGGTCAAAATCTTTTTTTTTTCTCTCGACAAAACAACCGCCATGACAGGCACCGGTGAAATAATCTAGCAACCCGATACGAAAAAAAGTACTCCTCTCACTCTCCTTAACAACGACAACCCACGTCTTCACATCACCGATATCCTGCTTAATCGCGACAATTTCGATGAATGGGCAAAGACTCTCCGTCTTGCCCTTCGCGCGAAAAACAAACTCGAATTTCTGCTCGGCACTATCCCTAAACCAGCAGAAACATCTGACGACATTGGCCAATGGTATTCAGTTAATGCCATGGTTGCCTCGTGGATTATGAACTCCATTGAGCAAGATCTTCGCTCCACCATCTCTTATATCGTGAGGAAGTGAAACTGCTATAGGATGATCTCAAGCAACGCTTTGCTCATGTCGACGATGCTCGTATTTACCAATTGGAAGCCGGCATTATCGCTTGCGAACAAGGTACCTCCGAATCTGTCCAAGCCTATTATGGACGCCTGAAGAAGCTTTGGGACGATCTTGCCGAATGCGACTCTCCACCTACTTGCGAGTGCTCTGGTTGTAAGTGCGATTTGATCGACACTTTCACTGCTCGTCGTAACAAAAAACGAGTACGTAAATTTTTAATGGGTTTAGATTCTCGCTACTCTACTGCTCGTACCCAGATCTTAGGTACTGATCCCCTCCCTAATCTAAATCAAGCATATAACCGCTTGATACACGATGAAGGCGTTCGTTCCTTTAGTCACCCCAAAACCACACCAAACCTAAACCCATGGCATTTGAAAAACCGCAAAGGTACATCATGGAGGGCGAAATCAGGGGGTACTCGTGAATCTAAACCAGCCAACAAATCCACCCGAACTAAGAAACCTGATAGCACCACCCCTCGCCCCCACTGTTCGGCTTACAACAAAGATGGACATACCGTGACCATATGCTTTAGAGTGACAGGAAACTTTCCCGAGTGGTGGGGTGATAGACCTAGGGATCGTATTTACCTTCCCTGCGACAACTCTGATTCATCCAAACCCGTCATCGTTCCGGATAGCAGGTCTCGAGGGGGGCGAGGGTCTGCCCGTGGTTATGGTCCTACAGTTCTTTCTAATGTTATGGCAGGTAGTGGCTCGACTTCTTCTCGTGACGTTGTTTTACATGAGTTCGAACGTATCGACTTCAATAGCCTCACTTCTGCCGAGGTAAACGAACTCACTCAGATGTGGCATTCTCGCAACTCCAGCACCCGCAACAACGAAAGACTCTCTGGTAATAATATCTCCTATTTCAATTGGATTGTAATACTACGATTTTCCCTGCCTCTGATGACTCGACCGAGTAGGACTTACTCTGTCGAGTAAGTTTATGTCTTTTAGAGTCAGGGTCTGAGTGTTTGGTACTCGATCGAGTACCATGGGGACTCGATCGAGTAAGGGCCACTCGATCGAGTATCCTTCTTACTCGATCGAGTA
>VHZZ01002898.1:36348-59276 GCA_009801015.1 Silene noctiflora | reverse complement strand
AGCTGAACTGAACTGAACTGAACTTAATAGAGCTGAACTGAACTGAACTGAACTTATAAGAACTGAAATTAAGTCCAAAAGAACAGGACCTTAGTTATTATATATTGTGTTAGTCATACTCATATTCCTTATCGACCATATATTGAGATAATCTTTTTCACAATGCTGAAGATTACTTGGTGACTAAGTGACTCTCAAATTCGGTTTTTTTTATTAGTAAGAGTCGACAATCCGAATTCGCTCATTTTTTGTATATACGAGTACTTATTACATTTATATTTTGATCAACTTTATTATGTAAAATTTCTATGCATTTTTATGCTAATGTACTTTTATTTATATATTATCTTTGATCAAAATACGGCTTATAAAGAAAGGGGAAAAAGGGAATAATTGAGCGGAATGATAATCAAAGTTGGAGCTACTAGGCTACTAGCCATGAGTGAGGACATTAAGAAACATTCAAAATTTAATTTTAGCCGCCTAGCTAATTCATTTACATATCATTGTTGTAGTGCTTCCTTATGAAAATGAAGAAGGTAAAGGAAATTATTAATAGTTGATCAAAATTGGATCTATCTGGAGCAAATTAGAATAAGGTAAAGAGTCAATCCAAGAAATGATTAAAAAAAGGAGGAACTTTAATATGAAAAGATATCTAATAATTAGGTTAAATTATTAATTAGTTAAGGTGATTAGGAAGGAAGCACAATAACAAAAGAGGCATGTGCAACAATACGCCACCACACCATCCATCCAGGCAGCAGGCAGCAGGCAGTATATACTTACTTATGTTTGATTGGATTAGCTGTTCCATTATCTTCTATTACGAAGTGGAGCTACAAAGTTATCCCTTCTTTGCTATTCACACATCTTGCTTGCCTCCACTTTTTATTTTTCTTAATTTTTCTTAATTATTTATCATAAAGCTGGACTTTTAAGTTAATTTTTTTTACCCAATAATTAGCCACTTAAGTTGCAACAACATTTCTTAGTCACCACAAAAGATTTAAAAAAAATGATAGAATACACCTTCCTAGAGTTTAAGAGGATGCATATATATATATAAGGTCAATCAAATATATGGCTAAAAATTAAGAGTGCCAACCTTACCTCTTACAAATAAAATCTTCATCTCAACCACTAAAATCGACTTTTATTTTACATTGGAACATTGTTAAAACAAAATTCACTCTTAAAAAGTGAAAAAATGAAATATAAATTTATAAAATGAAATATATGAAACAAAATTGATATGAAAAAATGATAGAGAGAGGTGTGAGAAATCAAGTATGCCTTGCTCCCACATGAAGGTAAGGAAGCAAATCATGTTATCCAAAGTTGTCGACATTAATTAAAAACAAGTGTAATACTTAATACGACAGATGATTGTCTGGTTGTCATTTCTGCTACTAATTGCCAACCTTACTTATGCAACATTACAACATGCACTCGCCTTTTCTCTATTTTCCCCTCTTTTTCATTTTTCAATCATATTTAATTTCACAATCATTCCTATTAGCTAATTAATTATCTATTCTCATAAATTAAATTTATACCCTTTATTATATATAGTGTCTAAATCCACGATCATCAAATTTAAGCGCACAATGTTGATACCATCACTTAAATCAATTGTACCTCCGATTATTGTGAAAGTTTTATGATTACGAAATTACCCTTGAGATTACTAAAATCTTGGGGGGCTTGAACCTGAGTCTCCTAAGAATTTCACCAAAATTTTGACCACTAAACTTCACTCATACGAGAAAAGAATTAATCCCCTTATACTAAAAGAATAAGAGATTACTAAAATTTTCCCGCTCAAATGATTTATTCTATAATTAAACTTCACTATATCATATTTACTAATGGGTCATACTTTCCAAACAATAAATATCTCTACTCCGTCTTAAAAAGTTGTAATAAATTTTCAATTTGCATAGACATAATAATAAGATATTTTGATTTTGTCATAAATGAAATTGCACTAATTATACGTATGATGTGATAAAATATTTTACTGTAATTGATTTTTAAAACTAAACATGGTGGCTAGCACAGTTATTTAGCAAACATTTTCATTCTAAATAATTCTACTATTTTGTTTTTCTGATACAAACTTATATAGTATTCATGGATATTTTTACTTCTAAAATGAAAAAACTTACGAATTATTATATATTTTTTTTTCTTCCACTTTAACTTAATATATCTATCCCTTCCAATTTTGGTTAATTTTGTTATTTAACGAACACGGAGTACATAAATATAACAATTACAACGCATATCTTATCTGATTGTATTACATAAATATATTTTTGAAATAAAGTGAACAAAGTGGTTTTAGTAAAACCGACAGTTTTATTTGGAGTAAAAGGTTAAATCTTGTCTATTCTACCTTTAAATATATTTTTTCTTCAAGTTATATAATGTTACTTATCTATTGTAATTGAGTTTCTACGTCTAAATATATAACATTACTAATAGTAAATTTTAAAGTTAAATTTCAAATAAAGTTAAATCAGTAGTGTGATTGATAAATTCTCTAATATTTCTGTTTAAAAAACCGCACATTCGCACGAGATCTATACTAATTTATAATATTTGATGAATTGGGTTATTGAGATGGCCTTTGTGGCTCAAAATCCCCCATGAGAGAAGGATAAAAATGGAAAAAAAAAGAAAGAAAAGAAGGTAAGTGTTAAATTTGAAAATGGGAAAAATAAATAAAAAGGGGCAAAAGTCACCATCTTTCATCGTCTCCTCTTCTCCACGAGAGGATAGCCAAAGCTACCTCTCCCTCCCCCTCTTCTCCCTTCCCATTTATTTATTATTGTATTTTTATCCATTTCTTCTTCTTCTTCTTCTTCTTCTTCTTCAACTTCTTCTTCTTCTTCTTCTTCTTTACATATACAAATACTTCCTTCCTTCAATTTCTTCCTTCATTTTTATTCCTCTCTCCACAATCCTCTCTCTTTCTCTCTCTTAGATTCTTCTTCATCATCCTCCTTCCTCTTGGAGTCACGCACAACAAAAGAGGGGGCTTTCCTTCTTCTTATGCCTCCTCTTTAGATCTTCTTTTCTCTCTTTCAATCTTTTCCTCACTTGAATTTTCCATATTTATCACATAATCGGTATTGTTTTTCCTTTCTAAATTCTAAAGTTTTCAACTTTTATGATATTTAATACTATATGGTTATGATTATTGTACAATTGTATCGATTTTTATTTCGTACCCCAGATGAGTGATTGAATTGATCGTTGATCTGTGACTTACCCATTAAAGATCTGATCATTTTATGTTGATTTAACCAATACCCGTTTCTCATCTGATTGCTATGTTTTTTGAATTTTCAATTTTTTGTTGATATTCTTTATTTGATCGAATCATACAATTCTCATTTGCCTGTTATTCCGTAATCAATTTGTTATTTTTACTGTATTCTGTTTGATTGGTTTTATGATTGTTGGGTTCATAATCGATTGTGTCCAGTTTCGATTTAATTTGTACTGAGTTGTCTGAAATTTAATGGATGTTTTTTGTAATAGTAAAATGTAGAGTACCCTGTTAATGAAATAATGACATTTTTTCCATCACGTATGTGAGTCCAGATTGAAGAGATGGAGCCAGGAAAGCTATTTGTAGGTGGGATTTCATGGGACACGAATGAGGATCGTCTGAGAGAGTACTTTCAAACATTTGGGGAGGTTGTGGAAGCTGTGATCATGAAGGATCGGGCCACTGGTCGTGCTCGTGGCTTTGGGTTTGTTATTTATGCTGACCCTGTTGTTGCTGAGCGAGTTGTCAGGCAGAAACATATGATTGATGGTCGAACTGTATGTGATTCTTCCATATCAAACGAGCTTTGTTCCTTTGATTTCGTTGCGGTTTTGTTATAATGATATAGTGTGACTTTTGTTTTAGGGAATGATATAGGCAAGTGGCCCCGTTTTAGTTTAGCTATCATTTGATAAGATTATAATTTATGTTTGCGTTTGACTTCAGTGTTGATAGTTTAAAGATTAAATATTGCAGCTGCCCTAATAATGAAGTAGTATTATATAAAGAAATTTCTCGAGTATGGGTACAATAACTGCTAAACTCGTAATTGTAACGCTGTTAATCTTATTTGATAAGGTGATTTATGGAGCAGGCTTACCATACACTAATTCTGTGTATTGTGCCTGTAACTCTGTAAGTAATATCCTAAAGGCAGCGTGCTTCTTTTTTTTATATGACGAATGATTGCATTACTTGTCAATTGTCATATTATGTGGTTCTATGTGAAGTATGCTTTCTTAAATAGTCATGTATAATGCAGGTTGAGGCAAAGAAGGCTGTACCTAGAGATGATCAGCACATGGTAAGCAGAAACCATGGCAGCCCTATTGCATCACCAGTGCTTCCTGTCCGCACAAAGAAGATATTTGTAGGAGGTTTAGCGTCTACTGTGACAGAGGGAGACTTCAAAAGATATTTTGATCAGTTTGGGATCATCACTGATGTAGTTGTTATGTATGACCACAACACCCAAAGGCCCAGAGGCTTTGGGTTTATCACCTTTGACTCTGAAGAAGCTGTGGACAGAGCATTGATTAACAATTTTCATGAGCTTCATGGTAAAATGGTCGAGGTGAAGCGAGCTGTTCCTAAAGAGCTGTCTCCAGGGCCTATCCGGAGTCCTTTAGGTGGTGGTACCGGTGGGCTTAGCAGGGTTAATAGCTTTCTCAATGGCTATGTACAAGGATATAGTCCAAGCCCTATTGGTGGACATGGAGTGAAAATTGATGAACGCCACAGTCCCATGTCATTTGCTCGAAGTGGATTTCCTCCCTTCAGCCCTTCTGGTTATGGAACTGCATTGAACTATGAGCCAAGAATGAGTCCGAATTTTGGCGAACCTGCAAATCTCTTTCAAAAACTGAACTTTGAGCAAGGATTAAGTGTGTTACACGGCAGCAACGGAAACCGACAGCATAATAGCTCTACAGAATTTGATGGAATCAGTAGAGGTAGTGGCTCTAATCTAGGTTCATCTTGGAGTTTGTGGGGAAATGGGAGCATTAATGATTCCACTTTCTCTGCAAACACTAGCTCTCTGGGCTTTAGAGCTGGAGATATTGAGGCGGATGCTTTCAAACATAGTGAGGCACTTTGGAATTCTTCTCCTCTTTCAGTTCAACCTAATAGGCGTTCCTCTGTTGGTCTGAACCTAAACTATGGCCGTGAAGAAGCCAATCTTGGATCAGCAGTGGGATTATATGACAGAGACCTTGGAACTAGGGTACCGACTCCATCTTTTGCCTCATTAGATGGTATATATGATGCTAAGTTTGACGGTTTCAGTGCTGGTGGAAGTGAACAACCATGGCCACTGTCATCTTTGGGACTGAAGGGATCTGGGTCGTTTGAAGCTGGGTTGGGTAATGCAGTATCAGATGTTCCACTTAATAATCCTGCTGGTTTGTGCTGGTAGTTAGAATTTGTCAATAGCAACGTAGAGGTGAGGAACTTTCTTCATTTTGTTTTGTGTTTTTCATATATATATGCACTTCTGCACATGTTTTATACACATTCAATTTCTTTTCTAGATGTCTCATTTTTCTATGTTTGGTGCTGGTCTTCCCTCTCCTTGTTGATATCTACATTTGTCATGGCTGTAGGGTTAGGGCCTGTAGCACCAATGTTTGAAAGCCTTCGTATGAAAGAAATCATGTATATGAGCGCACATAAATTTGGGAATTCTCTGAAAGTTTTTATGCACGTGCATCACATAGAAGTTATCCTCTGGTACTAGGTCTAGGAGAATTTAAAAAAATTAATTCTTAGTTGTATGCTAGTATTACTCATGTTCTCTCATGGTAAGAAAGTTTAATAATAGTAATGCTTAAAAACTTCATTAGCGCTGTTTTTTGCTTCTAAAACTTTCGTAATTTGTTTGCTATTAATAGTAATGATTACCTAAAGTAGTTTTTATTTTAATGTGAATGTTCATTACTCAGAGATCAATTTTGTTGTGATATTTTTCGCACCCCCCTCCCCTCTCCTCCCTCTTCTCCCCCCCTTTGCATGTTTATTTTCTTTTAAGAAAGTATACGAATTTGGACTCTAAAACTCCTATTGGTCTGAGTGATGTATTTCCTTCCACAAAATTCCTCATTCCACCATCCACTACCACCGCTAACTACCAGTCTTTTTGTATTTCTTCTTGTTTAGAGCTCTATTACTCCGGCTGCGAGCGAAAAGGCTCAAAGCTCTATTTATGTTGTATGTCCATTTCTTTTTTAATTTATTTGTTGCATACATTTTACTTGCATGATGAGTTAAGACTTGAGAGCGTTATTAGTTGTTACACTGAGAGTGTTGAGCTATGTTACTTGGACTTGTGTACAGGTGGTGAGATATTGATACATATCTTAGTGTCAGATTTACTCTAGCTCAAGTTTAAGAGACATGGATTGTATCCTAAAATGAGGGTATGAGACAATGAGTACAAGGGCTCGTTTTCAGTAAAAATAAATTTAATTTTAAGTATAAAGTTAGAGTATTTTAAGGTGAAATAGAAAGATGTTTTTAACATAAGATACAAGTCTTAAATTTATCAAAAAAAAAAAAAATGTTTACGGTTCAAGTTAAGCTGTCCATATGAGCATCAGATGGTGTGCCTTCCTCCTTTCCCTTGTAAGAACCTGATATACATTAAAAATTTAGCTTTTAAGTTGCGTTTTTTTCTCCTTTTGCTGTAAAAAGGCTTCCCCCATGCTGTTCTCTTCAAGATGCATTTAAGTTGGTTATATGAACTTAGATCTATCATTGAGGTATTACTATAAGACCTTTTTCCCTTTATAGTTGCCTAACATTGGCCATGAATTCTGTGACTTAAAAAGTTTTTTGAGCTGTAAAGATTGATGATTATTCCTTCTTTAATGTTGTCACCTTAATGGTCTCTGAAACATTCTTTGTTTTTGGTGTTTTTACTAAAGTTCCGTATTATTTATGTTTTTACCTTGTATTCCAACTGCCAAATGATCAAACATAAGACAGCCTTGCATAAATGTATTTGACCTACAGCAAGAAGGATAAAACTTGGTTATGTAGCTTGGTTGGATTAGGGGATTTGGAGGGGAAGGGAGGGATACAAAATGCCATGTTCCGTTGGCAAACAAGGTTGGAATACAAGGTAAAAACATAGGAAAGATATGGAGGGAAATTACACACCGAAACACACCCACTCCATCCTTCTATTTTGAATTTTTGATCCAAACAAAGTCTTGAACTTGGTTGACTGAATAATAGGATTCTTAAATAAACATTGCTTGCCGTTTCTCCGTGTCTAACATCTCTTGTATTTCACTCATGTAATAATGGGTATATTCTCATTGCTGTTTGTTTCAGGGAATTGGTGCCTAGGAGAGAGAATATTCATTTCAACGTTCAAGTTTCCGCAGGTGAACTGAAAGTCTGCAACTCTGTTTAATTTCCCGCAATTGAGTTAGTAGGGACATGGGGTCGTACTGTTGGCAGCTGCTGCTTGGTTTCACAATATACAAGTAACAAGACTGGTACACAATTGGTGGTCATTTTACTATAGGCTTTTTTTTCTTTTCTTTTGTCGTCGTATCTTATATTGAGATTTGTAAATCAAACCAAGGGGATACACATAGTATCATGTTTCTTTTTTCCTGGCGACACGACGGGTACATAAGAAGTACGGAGTGAACATTATCTCATCTTCTTTAGCTCATATAGTTTCTCTAGCTAAGTTGTTCATATACTTGTTTCGAGTTTTGAGGTATTTAATTGGTGTAGCAAACATTGGCTGGGTTTGTAATGTTGAGACTGCTTTAATGTTGAAAAAAGTAAGTTTTTTGACAGTCAATACAGCAGTATGTGGCTCAATCTTTGGCATGATCAGGGCTTAGTAACTCTTGTATTTACTACTCAAATGTAGTACCCGAGCATAACGTTGTTTATGGGATTTGAACTTTGGAATTGCAGTGTTTTAATTTGCAGGACTGTTTACGAACCAAAGTTCCCCATGTCCTTACTCCTTAGTCTTGTGAGAGAAGGTTGTAAGCATATAACAATGTTGCCAATCGTATTATGATGGAAGGAATATAACCTGAAGTGAGACATTTCTATCCACTGAATTATGGATATAAAATTAAATAAGACGTTACTAACTCCCAAAAATAAAACGAATCGAGGTACACTTGTAATTACGCCCATTACATGGGTTGGTTTCATGACATTACCTTAGCCCTTAGGTATGTAACTATGTATCTATAATTACTGGATCTGGTAGAATTAACCTCCTAAACATATAATTAGGCAAAATAGAAATGTTGAACGTCACACTAATCTCCTTATAGTAAATTATTATCATGCATATCCCATATTATAATGCTGAGCTGTTGGATACAATCAACCAGCCTTTAATACTTAACAAAAATGTACATAATCCAGCGAAAATTAATGCATGTATCATAACAAATCAAGTTTATCCAAAAAAAAAAAAAAAAACACATTATTAGACTATTAGAGTTGTATATATTAATTATTATATAAAAACATGGTATCATTTCCATACCTTGATCTCACCTAACTTGTCTCTTCTTTTTCTCTCATTTTCACATTTCATCTTTTTGTGTTTTGACTACCAACCACATTCAAATTAATACACACACAGGTTTGCTTACTACTCTTCATCATCATCATTTTTATTTTTATTTTTATATTTTTAAATCTTTTTGGCGTCCAATGAGATGCAAGGCCACTACAACAATGTATGGACAGGAAGATTAGAACACGTGACCTACTGTCAAGATACCTTCCTTTATCTTATTATTAATGATGTATTAACATAATAAATATGAATAAGATAAATGTTATAATTGTTCTTGTTCTTTGGACATCATTGGGTTGAGATTATTTGTTGTTTCACCTTTAAGATGTGTGACAAGTAATTCCTATATGTTTTTTTTGAACAAATAAACAGAAGACAATTAAGTCTCACCACCTAACTCCCACCATTACCTAATTACCTCATTACCTGTGTTAGGTTGATTATAAAATAAGACCGCCTCATAGCATAAAGCTGCTCTCTAGTTGGTTAAGTAACCATTTATTATTACTATCAAAATATACTCGTATTTAACATAATAGAATGATGGTAAAGTTTAAAACGGTCCAACGCAATAATTACTATGGGTACATGTTTTATTTTTGATATGAAGAAACAAAAGTCTGATTTTTCTTTTGGATATGTACGACTTTAAAAGGGTTGTTATCATATGCATGGGAGTTGTGCAATTTGCTATGCCACATAGACGTTTCTAGTAACTTTGTTAATTAAATAAATTTGCAGGCATATACATTTGGACTGAGATAATAGTAGAGCTGAATCCTTGAAAGAAAAAGAGATAGAAAAATGGTGGAAGGAGGAATAGTGAAGGCAGACAAGACAGAGTTTACAGAATGTTTCAGAACTATTGGAAAAACACCTTATATCATGAGGCTTGCCTTTTCTGCTGGCATTGGAGGTCTTCTCTTCGGTTACGACACAGGTTATTCTAACTACATTTACTTGGATTCTAGTATCGGTTTTTCTAACATGTGACCGTAAGGTAGCTTTAAAACAAAGTTTGACCATTAGATATATCGTTCTAGTATTACTAATTTTACTGCATGTTTTGATTGGATTTCATACATAAGATTAAATTAAGTTGATGCAAATGTGGTAGTTATGCTCATTGCAAGTTTGCAACAACATTACCAAATGATGAGTGATGACCGACTCTTAGTGTCGTAGTATATGGCGGGGTAACGGGGCTGGATATACAAGCTTAGGCATTTTAGTGTGGCATTGTGGATCAAGAAAATGAAATGTGATTTATGAGATAATGTGAGACGTTATGGATTGATTGCATTTGCAATAGGTGTCATTTCCGGAGCACTTCTCTACATTAAAGAGGATTTCAAAGACGTCGAGAGGAAAACATGGTTGCAGGTATTTTGCTCACTTGTCAAGGATGTTTAAAAGTAAATGCTTTCAACTTTTTGATGGTTTTGTGAAATTGGAAATGTGTGTTGGCAGGAAACAATAGTAGCGACCGCAGTTGCAGGGGCTATAATTGGAGCAGGAATAGGAGGGTGGCTAAATGATAAGTTTGGGAGGAAACCTGCAATACTTATAGCAGATATTTTATTTTTCATTGGTGCTTTTATCATGGCCCTTGCACCTGCTCCTTGGGTGATCATTATCGGACGAGTGTTTGTTGGTTTAGGTGTCGGAATGGCGTCAATGACTTCACCATTGTACATATCCGAGACTTCTCCTTCTAGGATCCGAGGCGCTCTTGTTAGCACAAATGGGTTGTTCATTACAGGAGGCCAGTTCCTCTCTTATCTCATCAACCTTGGTTTCACTAGGGTATGCCTCCAATTCAACTCTACACGTATTACACCCTACAGACAACCTTTTGATATGTACCCATGACACCCGTACCTGAATATGAGTAACATCGTCTATTAGACGACCCTGTACACAAACGTGAATGTATGGGTGTGTGACAGTGCAATTCTTTCTTGTCCAGGTTGATGGAACTTGGAGATGGATGCTAGGGGTGGCTGCAGTTCCAGCATTTATACAGTTTATACTAATGCTATCCCTGCCAGAGTCTCCGAGGTGGCTTTACAGAAATGTACGAACTGCTATTTCTCTAACACCGCTGTTTCTAATTAAATCTTCAAACAAATTACACCATTCCTCACCTCGCTGTTAATCTTGTGTTTAATTGAACAGAATAAAGTTTCAGAGGCGGAGGCGATCTTGGCAAAAATATATGGGCCAGAAGAAGTGGAAGAAGAGATGAAAGCGCTGAAGGCGTCGGTTGAGCACGAAATAGCAGAAGAAGGGGAAATCGGAGGAGGAAGTATGTTTACCAAAGTCCGGAAAGCTTGGGGAAACACAGTGGTGAGAAGAGGCCTATATGCAGGCATAACAGTTCAAGTGGCTCAACAGTTTGTGGGCATCAACACTGTCATGTATTACAGTCCAACCATCGTCCAGTTAGCCGGATTTGCCTCCAAAAGCACAGCCTTGGCATTATCCCTCATCACCTCCGGTCTGAATGCTGTGGGGTCCATTGTTAGCATGATGTTTGTTGACAGGCATGGAAGACGCCGGCTTATGATCATCTCTATGTTTGGCATCATTACTTGCCTTGTTGTCTTGGCTATCGTCTTCTATCAAGCTGCTGAACATGCTCCAGGAATCAGCTACACCGAATCCACCCATTTCGGAGTAAACTCTACTTGTGGTGCTTTTACCTCGGCACGAAATCCAGCTGCTTGGAATTGTATGACTTGTCTAAAGGCTGCCTCAGAATGTGCTTTCTGTACCAATAAAGCCAATCAGGTAATTCATCTGTTTGTAGCATGTTTCTTTCATAGTGTATATGATCAAAGTATATTTCATCATCTGAAAATGAGCTGTCTATCTTCCATTTGGAACACCAGTTACATCCCGGAGCATGTTTGGCAAAAACAGATGGAATGAAAGCAGCATGCCATGGAGAGCACAGAGTGTACTTCACAGAGGGATGTCCAAGCAAATTCGGGTTTTTGGCAGTGGTACTACTAGGTGCATACATTATATCATACTCTCCAGGGATGGGGACAGTGCCATGGATTGTCAACTCCGAAATCTATCCTCTAAGATACAGAGGCGTTGGAGGTGGAATTGCAGCCGTGGCTAATTGGACGTCTAATCTCATAGTGAGCGAGACTTTCTTGACATTAACACAGGCCTTAGGGTCAGCCGGCACATTCCTGTTGTTTGCAGGGTTCTCGGCCATTGGACTCATATTCATCTACTTGTTGGTGCCCGAAACAAAAGGGCTACCCATTGAAGAAGTGGAGATTATGCTAGAAAAGGGTTTTAAGCCTAGTTTGTTGGGCGGAAAAAGAACCAACCAGGAGATCAAAGGTAGTGAATCTTAAATTAGTAGTGATCAACTTGAAGAACAAATCCTAATTGTATTCCCTTTGGATTTGTTATTCATTTCAACGAAGATGAAGTTTTTTTCCTCAATATGTAAATTCTAAACTTTTCAAAAATAATTCAAAGGCTTCTACTACTACGTACTACAGGCCACAATGATGACTAAAAAGTAAAAACTACTCCGTAACTAATTAGTGGATATCGAAAGTACTTTTAAGTTCATAATAATTAGATTATCTTCAGTATTCCGAAAAAGTTGACTGCCATTTGTGGCTGATTTATGATCAGAAAAATTGCACATTTATGAAAAAATGTGTTTGGGCCATGTTGATTTGGTCATGGTAGCTCAATGGACTGCCGCCCAAGGTCCACCGATAACTCAACAGTGACAATTGTACAATCTGGATGGATGTAAAGCAGATGCAAAAGAAGGCGATGTGTTAAATATCCTGGCAGAATATCAGAATATGGGGCAAAGAATAAGCTAATAACACCCAACAACCTTATCACATCTATTGGATCAAATCAGTTTACAACCAGACATAATACGTGTGTGTGCTTCAACCATTCTCGTCGAAAATAAAAAAGCAAAAATATGATGATTACAAACACCCTTGTTTGTGCCTTCTCCATAAGAAGCTCCCTCTCTAGCACACAGGCCATATCTACTACACTACCATCCTTCAATTACACAGAATTCGGACCTGCCAAGGTCCTCAAGGACACGCGCCTCTAATCCACAGGGAGAAGAGTAAGCAGAAAAATACTTCTGCTGTCTTCAAAGACTCCACTACACTCTTACAAGCTACTTTACTACTAAGCTAACTAATACAATTTAGGACGGACAAAACAAGGCAAGAGTTGAACAAAAGAACCTAAAACTGCAAATTACTGACATAATAGTAATAATGTCAATTTAAGATCTGAATCACGGAAGTTGTCTTCCCCGATTTCACTGTACAAGCCAAGTCTACACACCGTCATTCACCACAGAAGATCCCCGACATCTATATATACAATATATATATATATCATCACACTATGACGTAACATTGGAAGTAACCATCGTCCCAATTAAGGAGTCGAACACGAGGCTTCCTGTTGTTTCCTTGGCTCCCTCAAGTACCTAAGAAGCGTCTCCGCCTGCCATAATCAATTATCAGCAAATTAGCAGTGTTGGCTTACTCACTTCCTATTTACAGCAGCTAAATTTATTAACAGAATACAATGCCAATGAACAACAGTTAAAAGCCTGCGTAATTATACCTTGTGCTTAGCACGAGCAGTACCGGTCTGAGACAGCGAGACAAGAGGCGGAATACCAGCTTCAGCAACCAACAACGCTCTATTCCTAACACTCTCAACACACAACTGCAACAGCGTCCCAACTGCAAACTCCTTCCCTTTAGGGGAACTATCCTCAACCGCCTCCACCAAAGCCGGTATCCCTCCATGCTCAACAATCGCCATCCTCCCGGCCTCCACACCCGCCAAACTACTCAAAACAACCAACGCCTTCTCCGCCACACCTTTCCCCTGCTCTCCAACCAACTCCACCAACGGCCTCACCGCACCTGCACTGACCGCCCTCTCCTTATTTGCTCCTGCACTACACAACTTATACAACGTCGTCAGCGCATCCTTCTTCCCTCTGCTGCTCCCCTTCATCAACAACGCCACAACAGGTGGAATCGCCCCGCTTCCCCCAATCGTCAACCTAGTCTCCTCCACCATCGCTAAACTCATCAACGCTGCCGCCGCATTCTGCTTTGCCGCTTCGGTCCCCGTCTTCAATACATATATCAACGACTTAATCGCGCCGGAATGCTCCGCAATCGGCAGCTTATTGTCCGGATGTAAAGATAAGTTCAATATCGCCGTCACCGCGTGCTCCTGCGTCCACGGATCCTCACACTTCAACAACGGCACCAAACCCTGGACCCCACCCGAATCCGCAATCAAAACCCGATTATCAGCCCGATTCTTGGCGAGTAACCGCAACTTGGCAGCAGCTGATCGTCTAATTGCGACGGACGGGGAGCTAAGGCTATCGACACAGAGCTTAACTGTGGGCTGAAGATCCTCTGGAGAGATGCTCTCAATAATCTCGGTAGAGAAGCTGTCGCGCTGGAGAAAACCGGCGCATGGTTCGGGTTCAGGAGAGTGTGAACCGGAGGACGGAGCATAAGCCGGGGATAAACCTGCGAGACGCTGGAGTTCACCGGAGATGTCGGAGCTGCAGGCGGAGTAGTCGGAGGCGGCGGAGGAGAGGTCGTCAAGGAAGAAGTCTTGTTCAGCGAAGGAAGACGATTTGTTTGATTTGGGGGTTTTGGAGGCGAGTTCGCCGAGGCGGATGTCGATTGCGGAGTCTGACAGATTTTCCGAAACAAAAGGAGAGGGAGTGTGGTGAGGGTGGGTTGGGGAGGGTGAGAAGAGACTGGACCGGACGGTTCTCATGGAGCGGCCACGGTCACGCCAGATCTTGGTGGTGGAGGAGGAGAGGGAGGAGGGTGAGTGGAAGTGGGTGTAAATTGAGTGGAGACGAGTTGGGTTGGACTGTGATTCTTCCACCGACACCATGCTTTTGTTTGATCCTTTACTTGAAGAAGGAAATTAGAGACGGAACGGAATGGAATGGAACCGAAACTAAAGTAAGAAAGGAAACAAAGAAGATATATGAAGGAAGGAAGTAAAAGGGAGAGAATGATGATGATGATGATGATGAGGAGGAAGGGGGGGTTAGAGTTGGGAGTAATGGAAGAATGGAGAGAAAGTGAGAAAAAGCTAAGGATGATAGAGATTTGAGAAGACAGATAGGCTTGGTTTGATAATTAATGTAAACCCGATAATGCCCCTTGCTTGTTGCTTCTTTAGAGGTTGGAGACAAGTGGGGAGGAATTTTGATTTTGATTTTGATTTTGATTTCGATTTCGATTTCAAGTGTCGCTCTTCTTTCTACTACTCATTTACCCAGTTTTGAAGCTTTTGACCCCATCAATCATTCATTCATTCATTCATTCATTCCCATCGCATACTTTCACTACGCTTTTACTTTTCCTACTACATTGTTTTGGTGTCGGCCCAATCCAATCTATCTACAATTATTCAAACTAATTTTTATTTAATATCCACCACATTCATTCCAAATTCAGGCCTTGTTTTTTATGATTTGATTTCAATTTATGTCAGTCCAATTCTTCTCTTTACCAATTAAATTTCTATATTTTATGGATTTAATTTCAATTCTAATAAGTTTAACTCAATCCAGGTTGTTTTAGTTCAATTTTATATTGCTTATAAGTTCAATTCACTTAAGTTCAGCCAGTTTAGTCCAAAAGAATAGGACATAACTCTTATTTTAATTAAATTCAACTTTATTAAGTCCAGATTAGCTATCAAGTTCAGTTCAGTTTCTTTCAACCGAAAATAACTCGCCTTAAACATACAAAGTGAGATAAAAGAGTTTCAGGGCTAATAAAATATTTAGTTATTTACCCAATCAACATATATATATATATGTATATTATTATTATTATTATTATTATTTTGTGAAATTATTATTATTATTATTATTATTATTATTATTATTATTACTATTATTATTATTACTATTATTATTAAAGAGTAGATCTAATTTTGTCACTGTAGTAATACTACACTTTTAACGTTGTCTGTGATTTTTTCTAATAGTATTTGAGTTGAATTTGTGTACCTAATCCTATATAAAATTAAATAAAATTGAATATCCTATGCTGCTTGTTGTATTACGTACCATATTTCTTCCCAAATTTATTGTTTTTGTTACTTATGTTGGTGCACGTGATTTTGTGTTCATAAATATTGCTTACGTACATTATGGTTCTAATAATTGTAAATTGTGATTCCGGTATTGTTTTTTTACGTCTAAAACATCTATTTTGTAAAATAATTATTAGGTCTAATTTCATTGTTTATTTGTTTTAGTATCTTATTGAAGACAATGATTTCCTTGATAATATTGAATTTATTTATCATTAATATGTTTTTTTGGTTTTCTTATGCATATCATATTTTTCTAAGGCTATTGTATGTAGATGGAGAAGGTGTTAATCATATGGAGGACATTGACACCGTGACAAGCATTAAAGTTTATATCCATGGCAAACCCTTATATGTAATACCTAACATGCATAATTTCGATGGAGTAACAATAATCGATTAACATTAATTGTGGGTGCGGAACTTCATGGTAAGTCTTAGCTTGCTACTTCAGGCTAATGTATAGAAATACACGACATGATTTCGATGAGTTATATTACTCAAACGTCTTTTCCATTGAAGCTATGGTAGGGTTAACCGTCTCTCCCAAATTTATTTTATTTTTGTGTATAAATATAGAATTTTAGTTTATATTAGTGAGTAGAAGGAATAAGTAAACTTAAAAGATAAATCGAATTAGAGAAAAAGCTAAATTTACAGGATTGTTGTTTTAATGATTTGTTATATTAAAGTTTCCAGTACCTTTTAAGGATTTATTAACAATATTTATCGAATCTTCTCGAATTTTAACGGCCATCAAGACACAAGGACATATCATTATTGATTGCTTGTGATTTTGGGACTTAGGTTTTTTTTTTTTGTGATAGGTGAGATTGTTCGGCTACGTATTTTAGTGATAACACATGAAATTGCGTTTTAGCTTACGAATAAATATATTTGGAACTTCTATTGAAAAGGCCATTCAATTTAATGTATAGTAACTACTCCGTACTATGATGGGAAAAGATATTAACCATCTAACTTCTTAAGTGTTCATCAATTTAGCTTCTGACTCAAAATAAAGTACATTATTATAAAAGATACTCCCTCCGATCCAGACAAATGGTAACATAGGGAAAAAGTGGTTATTTAAGAAAATGTAGAAAATTGAGGGGTAAAGTAGGAAACTTTGATTGGGGCCACATGAATTTAGGTGGATTAAATATGTAGTTGGTGAGTGGGTGAGTGGATGGTAAAGTTGTAAATAGGTAGTGAATGTAAGGGTAATTTAGTCATTTTTTACGCCAAATATGGTATGTTACCATTGGTGTGGTTCATCCATTTTAGGTAAGTGTTACCATCTATCTGGATCGGAGGGAGTATGATAGATTATTTGTTATTGATTAGGAGATTATACAAGGTACACTCTGAGAGTTGAAATAACGTTTTAAATACAATAATAAAAAATTATTCTAATAAATACAATAATAAAAAAAGTATCCTAATAAATACAATAATAGAAGTAAATCTAATAATCTATGAAAAATTATCCTAAAAGAGGTAGATCTACACAGATATATGTTGTAATCCCTCATGCCTTTTCCGTTTTGTTCCTTTTTATCTTCTTTATTGGTAATTACTCTACGAATTTGGAGTAATACACTTCAAATAAAAATTCTTCCCTCAAGTACAAAAAAAAACATTGTGATTTCATATAATTATTCATCGAATAAGATTTGTAAATTCATATGACATATCTAATAGGTTTATAAGTTTCTAGCGATAAAAGTACTCTCTGCCACTATAAAACATGACATTTTCTACATATTCCATTGTAAAAAAAATTTCCTATCATTGCCTAAAATTACAATCGTTATTTGCTTAAGTTATTAATCAGAAATAGGAACATACTCTCAAGCTTGATTAATCAAAAATTTTATTTTAACAAAATAAAGCATGAACTTTTCGAGCGATATTAAAGAGTTCAATTTTTTTAAACTGCCTAATTTTTTTATAATATTTTGCAAAATAATATTATAGTAGTATATAATAATTAAGTTATAAAAAAAGTTCATTGTAAAAATACAACCGTAAGACTCAAGAGTCCATATAAAAATACAATTGTACGGAGTAAGACTCAAAAGTAGAGTCCTATTGAAAATACATATAAGCCGGCATATTGTTGATATACTATACTATAAATACTCTCAGATAGAATTGTCAATGTTGTCATCGCTAATCAACTATATGTGGTTCCTCCATGGATTCACAAATTAATTCTCTCTTTTGATAATTTTCAATTTTCTAGATTAGCTTAAATTATTAGAGTATAAAAATTGTTAATTTAATGTCACTAAGCTATAAAGTGAAGATTATCACAATCAATAAGTATGACCTCTCATGTCTAATAGCATTTTTTATTCTCCTCTAACAAAAATGGTACTTTCTCCATTTCAATGAATTATGTACATTTGTTTTTTGAGCACTATTCACGTGTGAGGAGAATCTCCGATACAACTTCTAATATATAACATAAAATATAGTCATGTGTAATCTTGTTGAAATTGTCTTACCGAGTAGATTCTGAATATCAAATTTCAATAATTTTTAGTAATATGTAATTAAAGATATGAACAAAAGAAAACGAGCATTGATATCCGTGTATAAAGAAAATGTATAGAATTCATTGAAATTGAGGAAGTGTTTTTTTCATATCGATTTCAACATATATAGTTGGACTTTTTTTATCAGCTTAGGTTTATATTTTTATAGATGAGCCTATTGAGATCCCCGTGCCGTTAAGACCATGCTACGTCATGACGATAAACAAAAGTCAAGGGCAGTCGCTTGATTATGTTGGAGTATATCTACCAAAGCCAGTTTTTAGTCATGGCCAACTTTACGTAGCAACACCGAGAACAACGTCACCGGAGGGATTAAAGTTCTACATTGACAACAGAGACCAGATGTATCCAGGCCATACGAGGAACATTGTTTACGAGAAAGTTTTCACAAATCTACCAAATTAGATATCATATAATATAATTTTAGTTAATCTTTCGACAATAATAAGTAGTACTATTTGTAGATAGACAGTGATTAATTTTGTTAGAAAATGTGATAACAATGCGATAGTAGCAATATGATAATACAACTATATGTGTGAATATAATTGATATAATTAATCATAACTTCTACCATGTTCTTTTAAAAAGTACGGGTGATTTAATCCATCGTAATCTAAAGCAACCACCGGACATTTGTTTATACAAATAAAGCTAGACTAAAGCTGCAACTGGACTTTTTATTGCTACACTTTTCAACGTCGGTAGTCTTTTTAATAGACTTAGTTCTCTTCTTAACCTAAACCACCATTCTTAAAAATATCATGTGGTACCAACTTCGTAATCCAATACTTATAATAATGCCATAAGATACCGGGTCATATGTTATAACAACCTAACAGATGATACTACTACGAGCCCGTGCATCCCACGGGCCTACCAACTAGTATATACAAATTTGGGATCATATTTTACCTGTTTTTATCTTAATATGGATACTGTTGTTCTAAAAGAGACTTATATTTATTAAGTTTATTTACCTTTAATAATTTGTTGACTTGTTTAATTCATAAGTGTAATATTATTTACCATATATCTTTGTTTGAGATTCTTTCTCCTGCCAGGTTTAAGATAAGTTTATATTAAATGTTATCTTGATGAAATGTTGCAATTCCAGAAGATAGAAGGGAACCTGTAATTTAATCCAAACCCTCACCCGCGATCTATATAACCGTACTCGTATTCTAACTCATTCCATATAGCGTGATGAGGGATCCAACTCGCCCGACTCGTTTAATAAGTCTACTTATTATTTCTTATTGTATTGTTTCTGTCATAAGTATTTTACCACACTCATACTAGTAAACCTAGTAGATATGAATGTTTTTTTTTATAAGGTAAGAAAACTAGATTGATCCTCTGGAGTAGGACCAACCTATCTCATCTTTAAAAAAAATGAAGGTCTAGTTTCACATCCTTGATAATACTAGAAATTTCCCAAGTACTACGAATTGAGTTAATAACACATAAATTATCACCTTTGATAATTAACTTTGAAATTTCTAAGTATTTAGCTGCTAAAATATATTCTTTTAAAGCGAGAGCTTCCGCAACAAGAATACTATTAGATCCGCACTATTTTGCTCCCAACAAAATAACTTTGCCATTATGATCTCTTATAGAGTATCCTAAAGCAGCTTTATTGCCATCTATTTTCGATCCGTCAAAATTTAGTTTTAGAAAACCGTTTATAGGTTTCTCCCACCAGATTTCTTCCTTATTAGTAGTGTTTATAGTTGACTCGTATTTCTCGAGATTGTTGAGATCTTCATTTCTAGTCTCATTTCAAATCTTAATGCTATTACCGTATAAGAGAATAAGTTTGCTGATATCTATAGATGTTGATTTAGTATATTCTCACAAATAGATTAGATGTGATTAAGGAGCCTATTTGGGTGAATGATTATTCAAAAAAAATATATAAAGATTAAATGTCAAATCTCTTTACTAATAAAGCTAAGTCATTTAAAGACTTATGATTGGTTCCCTAATTTAAGTGATTTTTTATTTTTTTTCTAAAATTGGCCCCACCACAAACTTGCCTTGGATTATTTAACATCATTTCGGAATTTAACGTCTAATTATCGTACTAACTAACCTATTTCCTATGTTATCTAAAAAACAACCCATGCATTTTTTTTGCACGGGATTAAAACTAGTACAATAGTATAGATTAGTTGAAGTGTGAAAGAGTGAAAGGATAGTAGGCAAGTGGAAGATGGATGATAGTGATGAAGTGAGCAGCTTAAACGCAAGAGGAGGAAAGTGCCGTACGTAGTGTATTAGTCTAATCTCAAGATTAAAAATGTGATGGATAGGCATAATTAATAATTAATAATTAATAATTAGTGAGATGAATATAATGTTTGGTTGACTAAAAATGAAGTTGGGGGTAGGTAGGTCATAGGTGTGGTAGTCGCTGTCTTTTCCTGCTATTCTTCAACTCACTCTTCATTTCATTCGGTTTTATCTTTCTACATTTGCTCACCAATTCCCCCCCTACAGCCCTACTCCTCTTCCTAGCTTCCCAAACTACTCTACATTCTCAACACTACAACTCTACAGCTCTACTAATCCTTTGTAGGAGTAGTTTAACTAGGAGACTATTACCCTTTTTCTTTTTGAACTTAAATTTATTTGTTTTTATATCACCAAATCACTGAATGAATGAGATTAGTAACATGATGAGATCAGACTCAGCTCCATAATAATACTAATACTCTAATACCCAGTATTTCATTTGTCTTACTTTGATATGAGTATTATATTGTTCACACTGAATACCTTATTATTATATTATTATTATGCAAATACACAAAAGTATACGTCTCTTAAGAGTCTTGGAACGTCAAAGACACACACACACACACGGTAATATTGCAGGGTGGCACGCACGGGCGCATGCAGATGTAGGCACCAAACCTGAGCCAAGTGTCCTGGCCAATGCAAATCTCACATTCACATATTAACATTTGAGACGGTTTTATATTATATTATATAAAAAAATAATTTATTTATTAGCAATGAATGAATGAGTCTTTTATAAAAATAGGAGACCGTCTTAGGGTATAATTTGTTAAATCAGACAGCTAACTCGAATTAGAGAGTAATACCTTAAACACCTTTAATTACATTACATGCCTGAAAACTACTAGAGGAACACAAAATGATAATCACATACAATACATTATACATTATAATACATACATGCACAAAACAGCAATACAATTTAATAATATTGCTGTCATGATATTCACAACACTTTTGTCCTTTCCATAATCTCTTCACATAATCATATATATCGTCAAGTCACAACCCACACAAACTTATTTAATTAATTATTAATAAATTGTGGAGTGTATTTGGTGTAATTAATATACAGCAGACATGATTCGTTGTCTATCATCGCCTAAATACATAGTCTTATTATTATTATTCTTATAAAGACGTTAGTTAAAAAATAATTATTTTATGATAAACAGTAACCATTTTGTGTTAAAATGTTACCACTTTTAATAATCGGGGTATGTATAAAAGGATCACTTGTTTACGTGTATTCGACAATTATAGTATAACTTATGTTAGGAAGATATGGTTGTCCTAATGAGCTACCCTCCAAGTTAAGCTTCATTTTGGACCAACCGGACATTTAGCTTCCTTGTTTCATAATAAACCTAAAATAATACCATTATTAATTGTGGTGGTCTATTGTGTATTTGTAAACAATGGTCTCATACGTAAGAACCAAGAATAATAAATATCTTATTTAGGTAAGATGATTTTAATGACAACGTCATACTAGGCTACTCGCATTGTCCGTCATATTCAAAACTGTTATTTTTTATTTCTTTGACTAAATAATTTTATAAAAGACAGTTTAGAAAATGATAAAATGGAATTAAGAGTTGTATGAAAATGACACTTACATTGAACCGTGGTGGGGATTGGGGATGGGATAAGCCACAAAGACCAGACTAGTATTATTGTTACTCCGTATTAGGCTAAACATCACATAATGGAATATTAGTTTATTAGATACGAGTAATAATTTAAAACCTAGGTTTCTTTGCTAAGAGAAAAAGGTAAAGCAAAAGGTTGACTGATAATAAAAAAGTTTTAGTCTTTTATTATTAAATTAATAAAAATATTGCAAAATATTCTCTCATAAATTTGTTTAGCACCAAATTTAAACAAAATTACTAAACATCGCCCCTAAATTACTCATCTCGCCCCTAAAATTTGTTTTTTCTTCCAGTTTTGCCCTTTGCTAGAAAACATTTAGTTAAAGTTAACCTTTTGTATTTTATTAAAATCGTGTCACAAATTTTAGACCGTCTTGGTTTTTTAATTTGTTATCGTTTCGTTTGTAGATAAAATACGTATGCCGAGATGATAAGATATCTAGATTACATGTAATCCTATCCTCTCCGTATCCGAAAACGTTATCCTACCGTAATCTGAATATCCTATCGTCTCGGTTTGCGTGTTATTTTTTCTATTTAATCTCAACAATCGATAACAATTTTCATACCAAATATCAAACATATTTTAATTTTCA
>VHZZ01002898.1:13666-24380 GCA_009801015.1 Silene noctiflora | reverse complement strand
CAGCCTTACCCTTGTGTTAGCAACACAAAGAGACTGTTTCCGAATGACTCAAGATGAAAATTGTGTCAAGAACTGCATCGAATTACCGCTACTACACAAAAGAAAGAAGCACAACCAATTTAGTGAGCCATTTTGATTTATTCCATTATAATCCATAACGAAAGAGTAATGAGTCTTTGGCTCCATATCTAATACAACATGTAACGTAATAATAAATGTACCTTTGTTACAAGTGAATCTTGAAATTTTAAATTTGTGACAATAACAAATATATATCCAATACAATATGTAATGTTATATACTAGGAGTAGTTTTGTTCTTATCATACATTAAGTGAAATAATTATATTCTATCCCGTGCAATTATTGCATTGCACGGGTGTAAAACTAGTTAAATTCATTGTCAAAAGATGTAATCAAAGGATGAGTGAATGAATTAACCTCTTGTCATTTGTATCATACAACAGTATTACTACTTGACCACTTTGGACACGTCCGAGTTGGGACTAATTTTGTTATATTAGCCTGCACTATTTAATCCATCAATTCAAGTATCAACACCATCCATGTCGGCATGCTAGCTTTTGGTCAACACTTAATATGTGAGTAGCTTTGCTCACTTTTCAGCACCACACTAATTCCACACCCCAAAGTCGATCATAATTTATTTAGGGACCTCAGTAGGGCAGATACAAATGAGTATTACACCCCAATTAAAGCAAGCCCATGAGGGGAGGTATCCCATGATAAACCTCAAAATGAGATTGTAATATCATATACAATTATGATGCGCTAGAAAAGGCGAAAAGAACAAGCCCTTGAAATTAAAAGGATCAAACAATCAAATCTGTTATTCACGATATCATACATGTCACAGCAAACTGGCCGACTATCCAAATCTACCTTTGATTGTGTTTTATAATACAGAAAGTGTTCTTAATGCCTCCAAATTACTAGATACTGAGAATAAAAAAGCTACTGAGTACCTGGAGGAAGTGGGGCAACATGAATAGGGGACCGCAGTAAGGTAAATCCTTGTTATGTTCAATGTAAAAGGGCCGCGATACACAGTGGAGATGCCAATATTTATACAACAAAATACTGCCGTTCAAGGGAGCTCTTTCGGCTCCAGAGAAGCTATCTCCTGCATGACTTGGGCCTTATCAGAGTCAAATTGTTCATCCTCTGCAAATTCAGCAATGTTGGGGTCTAATGTCAAAAAACGCGTTTCAGGCCGGAACGGCATATTTAATGGCACAATTAAGTAAAATGAAAAACCAAGGGGGTCTATGGATGGGGTACCTTTATCAGTCTTGAGATCCCCTAGCAAACGAAGGAGCTTGCTCTTATTTGCAACTAGAATATTTGCAATGTCAGCTGGCTTGTTCTGATTCGCAACAAACAACTGTTTTCAGAATTCACACACGTCAATATCATACAAGATAATAGGAGCAATACATAATTTTAACCCCCCTAATGCAAAATTCTCACCTTAAAAACATGGAAAGCTTCTATCTGGATGGTCTTGCTTGTATCCTACATCAAAGAAACGAATATACAAATGTCAGAGACTCAATATAAAGATTATGTTCATTGCCAATTTTGAGCTTCCATACTGCTTAAAGAAATTTATGACGGCAAAAATTTAGTTAGCATACCCTTAATAGATTCATGAGTATCCTTAAGTTTTCTCGGGAGCTTACGTATTTAGTCATGGTGGCAGAGTTGCTACGGTCCAGCAACATATCTCCCAATAGCTGAGATCACAAGAACAGGTCAACACTAACACAACAAGACTCAGTTCAGTAGGTATGAGCATAGATATCTTATACCTTAACAGCTTGTCTTCTGGTGATGTAGTTGCTTGATTCTAGTAGTTTTGAGTTATAATCTTCAAAAAACTGAAATAGGCATGGACTCAGAAAGCAAGAATATCAGAATCCTAAGGTGCTTAGAAACACAAATAAATCAGACGTGCAAAATGTGTAATTGACCAATAAAGTGTACAATTTAACGTCAAATTCAACGTCGGGCAACCTTTATGCGGAAGAAAGTCCCAATTCACTTAGAAAGCTATTTCAAATTCTAAATTATGTCAGTAAGCAAAATCGAAAAGCATCGAACATGTTAACCTAGCGAGCACAGTATACAACTATAAATACATAAGAGCCTCAACCCAATGGCTTCCAATGCACATATAGTATCAGAATACTACTACTTTTCCTTCTTCGGCCTATATTACAAGATTCTTTGAGCGCATCATATTTTCTCATGTCGAACCATAACTAACTTAGAAAAAAAGGCACAATTCATACAGCACCATGTTGTTAAGTCGGTGCTAAGAAAAGCAAAAAGCAACGAGAAAACAGTGTATGCTTGATTAATACCCAATCGTAATTGTTGGAAAGAAATTCTGCTACAGTAGATTTATGCCTTGTCATAAGTTCCTGCATTATGACCAAAAGTCAGATTAGTTTCTTACTAACTATGGAGTATACATATTAAATAATATAAAATTGATGATGGTATATGTAGAGTTATTTGATAAACTTTTTGGGTACAACTGTCCAAGTATACGATATGACGATAGGACACGTGTGTCACGGATAAATGTATAGTAAGAGATCTACAACTTATTCACAACCCTCTACTATCAACGTTAACTCGAGCACTAGCACATGCATGAGCAATTAGACGACATGTTAAGGCAATACATTCCACCAAAAGGCAAATCACCAACCTTAAAAGTAGCAGCAGCATCGGCAGCAATGTCAAAATTTGGCAGCTGAATGAAATCAAAGAATTTCTTCAAATGCTCCGATTCCAATACATATCTGCAAACGATACAAGGTATTGCATTTTAATCCGAGAGAGATGCTAACCAAGCAAGAACACAACTAGAATTTTCAAAACCCAATGCCTTCTTGACTACCAAAAAACCTTTAGGTATGAAAGTGGGATGGCCTTGTAAATAAAAAGATTTCTTTTATTTATGATTGATTAGTCATTAGTCAAAATACTCACTTTGCCACCACCTGATGACGTATGCACTCCCTAAGCATAGAACCATAATGCAAGGCCATGTCTGCATTCTCATATCTGCACCCACAAGTACGTATAAAGGTAAAAGAAGAACGTATGAACTGAAAAGTTCGAGTAAATGGAATTCTGAAACAAAGAAAATAATAACAAGATGAACATGCCATAAAACGATAAATCAAGCTCGATCCTCCTACATATACTCCTAAATTCCCTTTAAAACTAGAAAATAAAGAAATTAATACTTGAGAATTAGTCACTCCAAGATGCAAGTAAATCATGTTCAGCTAAGATGAAATAGATGAGATTGTTCAATGATAACTCTGATTATCTAATCCCATTGACATACCCTGTCATAAAAATATCGATCAGATCTGTATTTCTTTCCAGGTAGTCAGATGCAATTAAACGAGAATTGACTTGTTGCCTTTGCAAATTGGCAACAATTTGAGTGGCATCTTTACGAGCCTGCAAAAGATTACCTAAAAAAAATCAGCAAAACTATGGACAGCTACCACCGAGACAAAGCTCTCTGGAGCTATTTCGTCATGGCAACGGCGTTAGTTCTCACTAATGACGCTCAATATACAACCATACAACTGTACATAGAAATACTTAGAAATTAATAAACTTGTGAATCTAGAATCGAGTGGTAAAAGCATGTTAGACAAACCTCCAAGTTTAATTTGGGAAGACAAATAACAACCAAACGGAATGTGTTCTCTCTAAAGAACTCTTGTGTTAACTGCATACATGCCTCTGCCACTGGTTCGGCTTCACTATTCCCATATAAAATACATTTCAGCTCCCGTATAACCTTGCTAAGCTCTGTCATCTATGTGTTAAATGTGCAAGGATTAACTCGTGAATTATACTTCATAGAGTGGATCAACAACACAAAAACAAGAGTTAAATGAGAGCTTTTAACTGACATTTTACAAGATCTATTAATAACATGGCTGTATAACCAGGGTTACCTAATTCATAATACGCATAATTCGAATTCGCAATTCTCTCAAAATAGGGAATTCAATACGCAAAGTATTGCAAAAAAAAGCAATTCGCGAATTCGTAATTACTAATACGCTTATAAGAGTTCCTAATTACATTCTAAATTAGGACAATTTCGTACAATTAATTTTTTGTTTTAGTATTTTATAATATATTTGCTTTTGAAAATAGATCGTTACTGTGAGACCGTCGTAAGACCGTCTTATCGTAAAATTTGGATAGATGTTTATGACTATTAGTCGTTACTCAATATTCCCAAAGGAAATGTCCAGAGTTTTAAAGGGTAAAGACTAAAAGACTCCCTAAAATAGGCGAATTCATATTGAATTTTTATTTTTTAATACACGAATCGAACTTTTAGAATTTGTGCGAATTAATTCGAAAATGTATTGCGAATTATACGCGCAAATAATTCGCAATTCACACCGTGGATGAGCGAATTAGGTAACCCTGTGTATAACTATATTAAACGGATGCACTCGAAACAATAGTGGTAGAGGCTCCCGGAAGATGTTTCATCCACCTCGAAACCACATTCCCAACTCACATTTGATGTTTTTTATATGCTTTACATGAAATGCGAGTTCAAGGAGCATAAACCACAATTTCACGAATCTTAAACATAGTTGAGCAGGTTGCATAACAAGGTGACAACATCGGACGCATGGACTTCACACCCTGAAATCTGTATTCTAAATATAAAATAGAATGTACTTCAGTTACTGACATTCATCTCGTTCGGACCTGATATTCAAACATCAAACAGAAGATGGGGAAATTTGGAATCCCCATAAAAACAAGATGCAACACATCAGTTGTTTACCTAGCTAGCACTACAGCAATCAATAAGGGGAACGAACACTCGTAAATGAACTTCTAAAATGGATAAACCAATAACAGCTTATATTCAATAAAACAGAAGTAATCACAATAAAGGAAGAGTCTATACTCTACAGCTAATGTAGGAGAGACCACAACGGCAAAATATTTCCACAGTGGAAAGTTGGAAATCACATTCTTCTGAGCTTCCTTAGCATGCTCCGAGCCCAAACTAGACTTAATATAGGAAAAATCAAAAAAATTCAAACTTTCAGACTTGCAAATAAATTGATGTACCTAGCGTTGCAGAAAACTATAGAATATTCAATATAACAGTTTTGCTATAACAGTTGCTTTTGATGATAAACTCAGACAAATTACCAACAAATTATCAAAATCATTATAAATTTCAGAAAATTTCCAAATTTAGCAAAGATAACTTCAAATCAATGGATAAACAGAATTATAAAAGAAAAAAAAAAAAAAAAAGAAACCTTATCATCGCGCTTGCTTTCGCGTATAGAATCTTGATCGAAGACAATAAGAAGATCGCGAGATAATCGAACGAGTTCCGCGGGAGTTCGTGGCTTTGATTTGAATAATCCCTTCATTTTTCCAATTCTTCAATAATTAAATCTCTAATCTCTCAATTTCTACGCCATATAGTGTCGGAACAATGTGATTAATTATGATGATTGATGATTATATTTTTTTATTAGGAAGTTTGGTCTTTTGTCTTCCTTTCCTGTTTTTTTAATATTGATTTTGATATTTTTAATTCGGCATGATACACATAATCACAGATATTTTTCAACTCTAAATATGAAATTTGGCTTTGTTCAACAAATAATTTTCTTTTCAGTTTTGACAATAACTATGTAGGTGATGTGTCAATAAATCGCATTAGACTAACAATAACAAAATTAAGGATAATGTGTATAATGATATTACAAAATGTGATTTTTTATTTGGAATGAGAGTTGTTCACGGGTCGTCTCCTTCATTAAACCCGACTTATCCCGCCCTCTAAAGAAGCGGGTACGGACAAGACATTTTAAGAAAATTACAAAGGCCCGACTCACTAACCCGTCCCAAACCCGCTAACTCGTTTGTTTGTGGGCCAAAAAAATTAGCGTGAGCCCGACCTATGTCCCACCAAAACCTGCATTTAATCACCTCTATTTGGAATCATAGGTCTAGAACAAAATATTTATAGTCATTAAATTAATGTTAAAAAAGTCTCCCATAATCATAGAGGATTGATAAAGATAAAAATACGACAAAAATACTTGTGTAAGGTAATTTTAAAGATACTTATTCTAAAACGGTATTTTTATAGGGAAATCTCTTTTACTGCCCAAGTTTTACGAGTATCGCCTAAATTTTGTCATACTTTTTTTTCCAATTTTAACCTTTCTTATCTCTATAATTCTCTTTTTAATCTTCCTTATCTTTATAACCCTTCTATTAAATCTTACTTATATACTTTTGCAATTTATAGTCCTAATTAGTTAACTAAGAACAAAATCAATCATGGACAATAACAATAGACAAGGTGAAAACAAGGTAAATTAATCGGATTCATACACTTTACACATTATCCGATTTATGCGCTTTTGTATACTTTATTTCTATAATTATAGGACTAGAGGATGTAGATTTCAATTAGACCTTTATCAATAACATTCGGACTTGGGTAAGGTGAAGGTGAGGTCGTCGGATTGGTCCTTACGGTGTTGCTGGAGAGGACGAACGATGGCGAAATTTTGCTTGTGTATTTTACACGACAAGACCACCATTTTTTCGTACTCCCTCCTATTCAGTCTATACTTCCCATTTGTTTAATATATGTGAGTAGCATTATAATGAAAGGAGAACTATAGGCTGAATAGGAGGGAATATATTTCACACGCCACGACCACGGCGGTGTCGTGTATTACGGACCACACAACCACCCCAATACATGTCGTCTGCCACCTGATACACCATCTCGTTTGCTTTACACAACACATTCGCAAGTTTATCGCACAATTTGTCCTTCAATTATTGATCAATATTGCTATTTCCATGAAATGATCTTAGTTGTTATTATTTTTGGTTATCAATCCTTTACTATTACTATTACTATTACTATTACTATTACTATTACTATTATTATTATTATTATTATTATTATCTTTTTTTTTTTAAATAAAAAAAGGGAACCTTGTATTAAGATAAAATCAAAGTTTACAAGAAATTAGTAGGTAGCCGAGATACAATCTGGGCTCCCACCCCCTTAGCTATAACAAAGCTAAGTCGAGTAAAAATAAAAGCAGCAGCACGTGCCCCGACATCGTGAGAGACAGAAAATTTCCGAATTCGCTTGAGCAAGGCAATAGCTTCCGCCTCCAACTCCCCCAAGGACGAGAAAGAAAAAGGAACGAAACCATAGCCGATCGCCAAACACAAGCCGTGATACTTGGCACATTTCCGCTGCGCAGCATCAACCACCACCCGACTGGGAACGAAGTCAGCCATCTTGGTCTGAGTCAAAGAGGAGGACCCAGTCAGATCCACACACACATCACGCCCCCTATCCCAAGAATAAAGTAACAAATCCGTAAGACGAAGGGACCTGTCATGCTCAGCAATCAAACCAATATCCACCTCGTTACCGGCAGAGATCCCAGAGCGGAAGCAGATATCCACAAGGGTGTCATGAACAATGTTATGACGATGCTTAATACCAACAACGCCAGCACAAGACACATCATGATCCCCGTAGATATCCTTATAAAAAACCTGAGAGTAAGCAGAGCACGAACCAGGCACCAAAAACAAAGGAATACCCAACCGGTAGCCAAGCACACAACGGTAAGTCCTCCCGTTCATAGTCTGCCCCAACCCAGAAATAGGGATCGCACGAAGCCAATCAGATGCATGATCACCCTGCCGAGACTTCCACAACACAACCTGTCGAGGAGTCAAAGAGAAAGTCGATTCTGCCATAGCAGCAACTTTCGTGAAATATATGTCTGCCAATTTCTTCATAAGTCCGGGGGCAGCGATCACACTCGGATTACGCAGAAGGTCAGAACCCGTAACCTCATTGAACACACTCAAGGCCGCATCAAAAGTAGGACCAGGGGCCAAGACACCACAGGCCTGCAGGAGCTTAGCCTGCAACTCATCAGACTGCAAACGAGAAGCAAGAAAAGCATAATGGATAACATCTCCAGCTGCATACACACCAAGCCCTCCGAAAGATAATGAGAGGGTGGCAAGCTGCCATTGCCAGTCACCAAAACCAAGGCCAGACGCAGTGACAATACGTTCCAAATGAGAACGAAGCGCCGTGTCAAAGGAAAGCTGAGCAGATGCAAAAACAGAAGTTGAACAAGTACGTAAAGCAAAATAGAGTTTTGAAATACCAGTACACGCCCGAAGTAAAAGCAGCTCGCACTGTGGGTCATCAATCATAGCAACAGAATCCATAAGATCAATGGTCCTAGTCACTCTCCTCACCATAAGCTCATTACCGAAATCAGGACACACACTCACAGGGCCACCAAGGACTTTGACACCACGCAGCGGCCGAGCAATAGAAGGGGGGAAAACACCAGGAAGCCTGCTCCTGGGATCTTCCTTAGGCAAAAAAAACCTCGGTTTTACCAACGTTAAGATGAAGGCCCGATCGAGGGCCTTCTCCCATAATCAGCTCCAAAACCTTCCCCAGAACCAAGGTATCCCCAACAATAGTGCCATCGTCCAAGTACCAGGCCTGTAAACTCAAGTTGAAAGAGTCCCGGATCTTACAAACCAAGGGATGTAACACCAAAGCGAAAAGTAAAGGACCCAAAGGGACACCCTGCTGGACCCCTTGACAAGACCACAAGCTGTGCTCACCATAATATAAACGGGCAGGACTAGAATAGCAAAACTCTACCCATAGGGAAAGAGCAGGGCAATGATAACGGACCTAACATGATCCCACGGTCGACCAAGTTAAAAGCATTCTGGAAATCTACCAAAAGCATGGAAAGGCCTATCTCATCCCCCCGATCCTCAACAAACCGATTCAAGGCATGCAAAATAGCCTCTCCTCCACCGGATACCACGACTCCAAACTGAAGACCAGCAAAATAACCACTCAAAGACGGACCAATCAAAAAAGCACCAACCTTAGAGACAAGTCATCTCCAAATCGTACCCACAACAATAGGACGAATACCGCCACATGGTTTAACAAGCGGGGTTAGCGGAGCACTAGCAATGTACTTCCCGAGGGCCGGCGGACACCTGCCCTCAAGAAAAAGATTAGCCACCCGAGTGATAGAGGCGATCAAATCATCTGAAACAGCAACAGTAGCTCCGCTCAAGCAGTCTAAAAGATGTTGGGCACAAAAACCGCCCCTCCCACAAGAAGTGCCACGCGGAAAACCACTAATCATATCCAAAACAACAGTCGACGAGGCAACGAGCGGATGGTGATCAACAGGCAAAGCAGGCAAGGCAGGAGAAGGGACGATGGGATGCTTAGCTGTTCAGGCCTCAAGAGTACCAACAGAGTAAGGGGCAATGCTGGAAGACGAAAGTACACAAACAACAGCAGTATAATGACCGTCACAAATCTTCCTCCGACACTGCCTAATATTAAGCTCACTCAAGTCAAGGTCCTCCTCCACACTAAAAGAAGGAGAAACCTCAGCTAAGGTCTCCTGCAAAAGCTGAAAAATGCCACCAGGCATACCCTAAGTACGAATGACACTAGTAATACTCTTCTCCTGACGCTGACGCCTAGCAACGCTCCTTCACTCAAGATTACTCCTCGGGGAAAAGGTCTTAAGTATACAAAGAGGCAACACAAGCAAGCTAACCCAGCAAGTGAGATCATCAGGGGAGCTGGCCACATCGTCTAGGGCCCCCTTTAGAACCCGAGAAAACCCAAGACGACACTTAGGAGGGATGGATTTCACTGTGCGCAACCCCTTAGACAATAAACGATCAAGTGAACGAATAGTCAACCCCACAAGCTCAACCCCAACATCAGACGAAGGAACCGACGGAGACAGAGCAGGAGGTCTGGGAATAGCATAAATAAGAAAACGAACAAGGCCATCACCAGAATCTGGAGGCACCACAAAATCACCCCGGCCATGCCGACACCGTGAACGAAAAGTATGAGTTTTGAGGCACACCCCACATAACCAATTACCCATACGCTTTAAAGTAATTTCAGCTTCGGAAAAAGCAGACAAACTATTGGAGAGAGTTTGACGAGTAAGTACCTGAGCATCCCCACTACAATGTTGATCACGCAGGTGTGTAATCAAGGAGGTTTTAACAAGGCCTCGACCACCCCCATCTTGACACCCACAAAGACCCACAAAAGGACAGTAGTAACGAACAAGTTCGGGCATGATACGAATCCAGCAAATAATCAAAACAAGAAAGCATGAACAAAACACCTGATCACGCGCATGAAGAATGAACAAGTCACAACCAAAACTTCCAAAAAAACCAAAAACCCGCAACCCGCCAACAACAAAGCTGCAACAGCACCACCCAAAGCCTAGAAACACCAAGCCCGTGCAAGCAAACCAGCCAGGACAAGACAGTCGACACCGACAAAGAACAAGGCAACGACGAGATCACCGGCAGGGGTAAAACTGGAGAACACAAGCAGACACCTGAAAGGAAGGCAAGAACAGACCCACGACGACGGCAGCAACAAAGGCTGTTGAAAGCAGCGGCAGCAAACGACACAACCCGTGTTATTATTATTATTATTATTATTATTATTATTATTATTATTATTATTATTATTATTATTATTATTATTATTATTATTATTATTATTATTA
>VHZZ01002894.1:53059-108997 GCA_009801015.1 Silene noctiflora | reverse complement strand
CAGCGTACACGTACCCCTACGGCATATTAGAATCAGAGGATACATTAGAGATTGTACACGTACTTTTGATATTTATTAATAAAATTTATTTGTTTACTTGTTTTGTATTTCAGTTATTGCAATACAAAATTTGCTGTTACAAATTCACTATTTGTTTCCTTATTTTGTATTTCAGTTATTGCAATACAAAATTTGCTGTTACATATACCCCATGAACAATCATAAGTAAATTTATATATAAAAGCAAAAAATTATGATGAAAGTAGAAGACGAAGATTTACGTAGGGTAGAACAATAGCAAGTTGGGTTTTTTTCTTCTTTCTTAACTTTAGGTTTTGTATCTGGGAGGAAAGGATTTAGAAACTTAGGGAGAAGTTGAGTATGGGATTCAATGAGGTTGGGATGGATTTAGAATCCATTGGGTTTTAAATCCATTCCAAAAATGGTCAACCAAACACTTAAATTGAGTTTTTAAACATTAGATCTCAAGTTCAAGACTTAGTAGCCACATTTATGTACTTTTTTTTTTTGCTTTCTTTTTTAGATTTTGTTTCTTAAAATGTTATATAGGGCCACATATCTAGAGTTTGCACAGGAACCCCAAAACCCCAAGACGGCCCTGATTAGTACTAGGGTTGCTCATGAGCCGAGTTAGAGGGTTGCAGACTAGGAACGGCCCGAAGTTGTGACCGGCCTGGGCTGAGCTCCCCATTGTCTGGCTCCGTGCCCCCACCAAACCTACATTATTGCTTTGTTTTCAATTTTTTTTTTCCTTTTACTGTGCCGGTGCGCGCTGAGCCGGAAATCCCTGGACTGGGTCGGCGCGCTGAGCCGAAATCACCGGTGAAAGGAAATGTGAATGAAGATTGAAGACTGAAGACTAAAGAGTGTGCTGATACTCTCTCGAGTCTTTTCCTTCACCTTCGTAGAAAAGTTTTGAGCGGGAAAATTTTGAAAGGGAAGAGCACAATGACTTCCACAACAAGATACCTGTTTCTCTCTCTAACTTCTCTCATCTTTTTCGCTTCCGCGGAGCACAATCTCAACGCTAATCCTCTTTCTCAAACTTTGCAAAATGTTTTGAATTCTTACGATGATCTGTGTCGCGAAATCGATGAATTCAACCTCAATATTGCTCAATTAGGTACACAATTTGTCAATTTCACATTTCAATTTCTTCTTTTTTGCTCTATTAACATAGTTTCTGATGTTTTAGTGAATCTTCATAGTTTTGATTTTCCAGAAATCGACTATGATGATCAGTTAGTTCTGTATTTATTGTTGATTTAATTTGCTTCTAATTAAGTTGTTAGGTTATGATGTCTTACAATCGCCGCGATTTTATTGAAGATATATGTTATTCAGAGTTTATGATTGCGAAGGAAAAACATTATGAATAAAAAAGTAGGCGAAAGAGTGATGTGTGTTCAATTAATCCCATTAATTTATGATGTTCTTGAGAATTCCGGTTTCGGAGTAAATTGCTTGAGAAGCGGTTCTCAAGTTTTCATGAAAATTGTTAGGTTTAGATGTTCAGCTGTGTTCATCCAGAACTTTAAGATGACAAACTCAAAGCTGCGATAATTTTACAAACTCAAAAGTTTCTGTTAGAATATAAAACGAATCAAGGAACTTCAACCATCAGCTTAAGTTTTTGGTTGAGATGGTTTCTTGACAGTTTCCGATGCTAATTTTGTCGACTTTATTGTTGAGGTCTTGATTACAGATGATTGAGAACATATGTTAGTGATAGACTGATAGGTACTGGTATGATAATTTTGAATCTCAGTGTATTTCTAAACTTGTCCGATGCTAATTGTGTCGACAAAAGTTTGTCGAGATCTTGATTATAGATGCGGATTTTTTAAGTGATTGATATTTTCTTCACTGTTAAGTGCAGAACATATTACATAGAACATAGACTGTGTGTTTGTGATTTAACACGATGTTAAACGATTTCCTTTGATAGAATTTTACTTGCTTAGCGCCTTAAGAGTAATAATTATTGTCTTGAATTCTGACCGACTTATGTGTGTTCTTTTGTCGACAGATAATGCTTATAATGCAGAACATCGGAGGAATGTATCCATGCTAAAATCTGACTGGAAAAACCTTTGTAATTGTATGGAGGACGTTGAGAATAAAATTGAGATAATGAATCACACTCTTCATAACCTGGAACATGTTTGGTCCGAATTTGACACAAAGGTCAGCGCGATTAATCTCTTAAATACAAAGGTCAGCGCGATTAATCACTGATCTGTGCACTTGGGGATACTTAGGTCTACATACTAGAGTCTGGAATGAGAAGAACTGTCAAGGAAATCCGATCACTGAAACTGATGGCAAAAATCGCTGAAATGAAGCTGGAATTGCTGGCTTCATGCGTTGATCGGGTAAGACAAGATCATTTTTTTTTGTGACGAGATAATCTTCTTGAAGCATCAACTCAATGTTTGCAAAACTCGTCTGTTTCTAGCTGATGGTAATTGGTTAGTCTTTGCTGTGTAGCTGATGTTAGTTGATGTAATTTCAGGTGTTAGTCTCTTGTAACCGCGAGACAGAGAGAAATAGATTCTGTCTTGCTTTTATTCCTGAAGATATGATTTTTCTTGTAAGTTGATTTATTGTAGAACAATGTACTTTGGATTTCGACTCATCCTCCATCCCCATGTTACTGTTCTCATTTGCTATTATTGCTCAACTAAAGTCTGACCATTAATTTCTTAAGATATAGATTTGTCACACAAATATTTTCTTATTATCATTGTAAAAAGTTGTAGTTACTTTATCTTTTGAGAAAATATCGGTTGAACACCATTTCGTTTGGCCATCAAAGTCAAATATGGACAATGTAAATGGGATGGACGGAGTAATTTAGACGAGGCTCCATTGCTTATATCACATTTTCTTGTTGCAGGCTTCTGCTGGAATTGTTTTCTTCTTCGTGCTTTGTTCACTGTATTTACGTTACCATTGATGCTGGTAAGCCAGTTATGAAGCCAGTCATTTGATTTCAGTTTTCTTTCTTCATTGAATTGGAGCTAATCTCTGAGGCGTCATTATTCTACGTTTATGCTATATCTGCTCTTTGCCTTGCTTTTTCTTTGTCGCGGTTGTATGTGCATTTTTTGTGGTAAGGAACTTAAGTAGGCAGTGCTTTAATTTTAGCTGTATGTGGACTATTTCCGGCAATGAACTTAAGTTTTCTATCACAATTGCTTTCTTTGTCATGTTTCCTTTGATGTTCTGGGTGGCTTGGTATTCTCTGGTAATCTGACCATGGATCCTTCAGGGTGAATTGCGCTCTATTTCGTAACTGCAATGAAGTTAATTCGAGTTTGCCCATTGCAGCTTCCTTACATAGCGTGTGCCGTGTGCTACATTCAAGTTTGCTTTGAAATGGTTGTCTCCCCGCTCGAGTTAGCTGAGAATGTTCTGTCGTATTTGAAGGTGTAGATCACAAGTAGTATGTTATGCAAGCTTTAGTGAAACATGATCTTGTTTATGATGCTGCCAATTTAACGAGGTTAGTGAAAAATCCTTAAGCAGTTACATTCCGTTTTCTGCATATAATCTCATTATCTGCCAAACATCAGTTTTAGTGTTTTATCATGATACCTTTAGGCTTCCATGAGAATAAATTGTTATTGTTTGATTGTTTTCCATAGTAATTTCAAATATAAAGATGGATACTCCGTAACAATTATAATGTCTCAATGTCTGAATGGACTAATTATCACTCACATGTATGGCAAGCCCCTTTTAGCTTGTGTCAATATCGAGTACCACCTAGTGACGCAATCTGATTGTGCTAAGCAACAACATAAGAATCTAATCACCCCACACTCCCACAGTACTCTATCAGACATCTTGAGCCTTACCCTTTGTACACTTCTAAAGCACCAAAATGGAGGACACAACATGGGAACAAAAGTTCCATGCCCTAACACACATATTAACCAGCCCAACAACCAACCCATCCATGCACTCTCAATACATGATATCCAACCAAGTCCCATGCTACCTAAACTGGGATTATCCACCTCTTCTCTGCACCAAATACAAGCATCAACCAACTTTCTTTCGAAGATGGGAATTCTCTCTTTTCCTCAAACGGGTGTCTAGATTCGGTCTCCCCGCGACATCGTGGAGGTCGAAGTGCCCGTATTATCAACCCCCACCACTTATTTTAGCCAAAGGATTGGAAGAAGCAAAATGGGATGACGAAGGAAAGAGGCAATATTTTAGGAAGAGGCTTCAAAGGAAACGCCTTGAAAGTAAAGTTAGTCCCTGGATTCCTGTTTTGATTCCTAATCTCTTCGCGCTCTCATTACTCTTGTGGAATCCATTTCCTGAATATGATTCTTGAGGATAAATGGATAATAATGGGTTTGGATATGGGTTGCAGTTTTTGTGGTGGAGAATGTCCCTTAGTTATGTTGTTGATAATGTTGAAATACATATACCACCCGTTTTATAAGAGCGAATCCTGAATTCGTACCAAATATATCGTGTATTTGGTTATATTAGCTAATTTTGTTTGTAATGAATTTAAGTTTGAAATGGAGACTATATGCCTTATGACCAAAATAATTTGGGTATGGAGATGAATCATCCTTTGCAACCGTCATTATTTGGTTGTTAAGTTCATTTTGATATTGTTGCTTGGTTAATTTCGACATTTTGCATTTTTGGGCTTCTAAAGGGAGTTGTGGAACGTCGTCAACATTTTGTAACGAATAGTCGATGTTTTTTTAAAAAAAATCATCGCTACCCTTGGACTCTCTCTCTATACTCTATTCTCTCCCAAAAAAATAAAAAAGAAATACAACATTGCCAACTCCATTCAATGGCAAACGACTAAGCATCCAAATCAACGGCTAACGACGAATCATCGATAAGTTAACTAATTAAGTAATTAATAATCTATAAAATTGTTTTTTTTTCCTTTTGAATTGCACATTACCAGACATTGCCTAGTATGAGACGATGAGGAAAGTGGACGTTGAAATGAACAAGGATGTTGAATTTGAAAGTCGCAAATGGACTAAGACATTGAAACTCAGTGTCCCTTATGGACCGAGACATTAAAACTCAATGTCCCTTATGGACTGAGACCAGAGAAAAATGTGAAGGATAGTAATAGTTAGAACGACATGGAACTATGGATAGTCAACTTGTGTTTGCCTCTAGAGGTGACAACTATTGATCCGACCCAAAAATATTACACGAACCAAACACGAAGTTAACTTGACAGGTTTAGATATTGTAACCAATTAATGTAACGGGGTTGACATCGGCACGGCATGAAATACCTCTACAATTTACTCATATCGTAGAGGTGACAATTACTAATCGACCGGAAAACATAACACGAATCCGACAAATTACTTTGTCGCCGATACAATTAATTTGTTGTCGGCGAATAGCAACTGGGAAATTAAAAGGTAGAATGAGCATCATAGTACAATTTCATATTTTTCAATCAGTTTTGCTCACAGTTTTCTTCCCGTTAACTATATTTTTTTGTTAATTAGAATCTTGCTAGACATGAAAGATATCTAACATAGTCAATTATACCACTTAATAAAAATTCTAACTTTCTATAACATATTTTTGTGCATACTATAGATATATCCGATCTTTTATCTCATTTTAACCGTAGTTATTTTACCATTTTAGTACAATCTATTCTTTTTATATAGAGAATCACGTATCTTATTTATATATTCAGGCAATGGCTGAGCTAGTGAAGGGAAGTCGCCTCCCAATAATTGAATTTTTTAGTTGGAGTTTTCCTTTTTTTTTTCCTTCTTTTTACTCTAGAGTACCTTGGTAGTTTACCACCACTGAAATTTATTGCCTCCTAAGGACAAATTCTGGTTCTGCCATTTATATTTAGGTTGCTTTTATCAAATTTAAGTTACTTACAAGGTGTCGGTCATCTTGCAGGAAGCTTTGTCCAAGCTGGTTACCCCGCTCATCACGCCTAAACTTTGCACTCTTCTAAGGTACGTAACAGTGTAACATAGTGCTATAGTGGGTGTAATCGTACAGTAGTTGTTAAATGTGTATGTAGATGAACCGCAACAACTAGAACTACCTAAAGTTAATCACGAATTCTCAATGTAGACGGACATTATCCGTTTAAAGCTGAAGACGAATAGTGTCCCTCTCACAAAATGTAAGTGGATAGTGCAAGTAAGTGAGAATTGGATACCCTACCTCATTTTATGAGAGGGTCATTATCCGCCTTTAGTTTTAGATGGAAAGTGGCCGTCTACAATGAGACGGATTTTTAGATAATTGTTCCCTGAATATCCTGCTCAAGCGCCTTAGAAAATTCAATTACAGACAGCTCCCAATCCATGAAGGACACTGAAACAGTAGGATAAGTAATTAACAAAGAGAAAAAGAGGTCCTTTTATTAATGCATTAATCCTGTGTCTTTAAATTAAGGAGCCTTTGTAGTTTGTCTCACTTTAAAGCTTCCTGTGGCCTACTATGCAATTACTTATTATTAATGACCTCATTAGTTACCAGTCATGAATATATATAATTGATATCATTAACCATAGGATTCTGTTGTTGGGTGTATCATTATTCCTTACCAGTAGCCTCTTTGTGTTGCGAGCATAAGGGTAAGACACTGTAAATCCGATTCTTCTTTATCTCGTAATTTGCGGGAGTCATTGAGGCATTGGGATAATGTTATTGTTGTTAGTTACCTATAGCCTTCTATTGAGTGTCTAGATCTATGAAATCGGTGAGTCTTAACTCTTCGTGAAATGGTTGTATTCATACAATTAAGATGTGTACTGCATACGTATATAATTCTCGAATTGAGTTAGAACCAAATTTTTAGTTGAATAAGAGTAACTAAGGAAAAAGATTATTGGTATTAAGCGTCCTTTGACGGTTCTATGATTTCACGGTTGTTGAGTTTGAACCAACACTTCTAACCAATTTAGTGGTTATGTTTTTTCAGTGGCGGTTCGTGTTCAATTGAAAACCCATAAACCCTCACTGAAAACGCCACTAAGGAGGAACGAGGGATCATATAGGTAAACAACTTTGTTCGATATTCAGGAAATTGGAGTATTTTACAGTGTTAAGGAGCTCATTAGTTATCATCCATAAATATTGATGAAACCATAAATTATGGTGTGTGGTGGATCAGTGTTAGTTACCCAATTAGCATAGGACCCGGAATAAGAATGTTAGTTGGTTGATTAGTTAAGGTCTGTTGAAATATTAGGTTTAAAGAGGGCAGGTATTAATGGCTGTTTACCTAAAGTCCCCCAATCTGTACATAAAAGTCCACCATTATTCACCTATGTGGATCTCATTATATTTATTTATGATGCTGACTTCTTAAGTTTTAATCATAATTTGGAAAAAAATGAGTAGATTAAATTAGTCCCTTTATTCTAATCCAATAACAATGACATTACTTTAGTGTCTCAAAGGGTTCTCGCAAATTGTAAGATAAGAAGGATGAGCGGATATATACAACCTTACACTTTGTTCAAATTAATAGTTATATTTATTTGTGATTCTCTTTGAAAAGTCAAATAAATAAAGAGTAACTATTTATTGGGACATAGGGACTAGGAAGTACTCCCTCCGTCTCGGTTATTTTTTTTGCCTTGAGTTTTGACACAAAGATCAATGAAAGAGTAAGGCTAATTATTAGACGATAAGTGGACCAAATTGAGTATGGATGATCCAGTTACCAAAATAGAAAGATAAACAATTGACTAAAACACCCAAAAATAGAAGAAGAGTCTTGCTTGTGACCGTCTCTTCAAAGAGAACTCTCACAGCTCCTTTTCACTTGCCCTCTCCTCTCACTTGCTCCTTTGTCTCACGTCTATTCAAGTGACGGATTTTATCCTCACAAATAAGACTTTGTCAAATGAAATAGACAAATAAATGAGCGGGATAAAAGAGTTTATAAGAATGGATATCAACCAATTAGTACACTTATACCTATGCTAAATATGAGTTTAGAGCCAGAATGACATATTATTGCTCACAGATTTTGTTCATGAACTCTTATAATTCTTTGAAGATACTTCCTTTGCACTAATTATTCGTTTACGATTTTTATTTTTTATTAGCAATATTTTAATCAAATGTAAATAATTAAATAATACAAAGAGTGTACTTTTATATGGTTAAAAAAACCAACGGTTTACCTTCAGAATTGATACTTGTAAGAAAAGAAATCAAAGTTCTACAGTATATATGTATACTAGATAAACTATTAGTAAATTTAATAAGTCTTGTTTGTGCAGCTCATAAGCTTGTGACGTATCAGAAGCTCTCGTCAATTTAGTCTCTCATTTATACTATGTGAGAGATTACAATCTTGTGACGAAAAGTGTCCGTAAAAAATGATAATTCGCGAACTAAATTTTGCACATCTAACTTGGTGAAGAAATCATTAACTGAGGTTGGGCCACCAACTTAAACTAGAATGACAAAATTTCTTCCGTATGGAATGGTGGAACAATCATCCATTATGGCATGCCTTTAATCATCATCCCATTCTACTCCCATTACGGACGGCACTACCCACTTATAAATTTTGGCAATCATAATATCGATACCGTTTTGTTTAATGTCACTCAATTACAAACTAATTATATTGGTATTTTACTATTCACACTTTTATAGTTTAAGTGACATTAGAAAAACAGCAGTGAATTTATCATCAGCCTAAATTTTACTCAATCTCACAGCTTAACAGTACGGATTTTCTACCCCATTTTGTATTTAACTAATACTTCATCACAATGGAAGTCTCTATAAATTGTCTATATTGTTCGAATTTTTTAATATTACGTCACGTAGACGTGTTAGATACTTGACCCTTGGACATGGATAGGACATTCAGAAATTCCATCTTAGACTAAAAACATGAATTTTCATAGAACGGTATTCTGATGCTTGGACACACATCTGCGTTGGGTACTTCTTATTAAGTCCGAGCAACATAGTAAAACTACTGCCACTTTTATTATTTCAGATGATATATTATAAGATTAAGTTGGTAAAACATAAGATATGACACAAAAGTGGGACAAACGAACTCAATCAAATTTCTACCCACCAAACAAAAAAAAAAAGAAAAAAAAAAAAAAGATAAAAAAAAAAAAAAAAGTAAAAGAAAAGCTTGAGTGTATGAGCATGACTAAGGTTCTATATAAAGAGCTTTTAGACTACCACACTTAACACTCCCTAAGTCACTACAACCCTCTTTTCTCTTGTATTCTTCACACTTTGAGCCTCTTTAACTCATGGCTTCTTCTTCAAGCCTTGTGTGCTTCTTCCTCCTCCTAACCACCCTTCTATCCTCATTTCAAATCCATGCTAGGGATAGCCAGTTCTTCAGCAAGGTTAGTCGCGAAACGACTAACCCTGACAATGATTTGTACAAGAACAAAGAAAATGATGTTACACCCTTAGAAAAGCAACAAAAACAACCAGAAGAAGAGCAACCTGCTTTTTTGCCTCAAACCACTCATACTGGTTATGGCCTTTATGGTCATGAACCTACCCTTGATACTCCTTCTACCGCCACCACCACCACTACTCCTTCGTCGTTGTATAACATGGACGACGAGAAATATGAAAACCAAAACAACTTCAACAGCCATAACAACAGAGAGATTATTGGAAATAATCGAAATGAGAAGAGTTATGTGCCGGAGTTGACAGGGTTGAGTGAAACTTCCTATACTAATAATGTTGGTTCAAGCAACTCTGTTGCTGGAAACAAGTACAACAACAACAACAACGAAATGTATCAAAATGAGAAGAATTATCAACCAGAGTTGTCAGGGTTGGGTGAAAGTGAGACTTCTTACAGTAATAATGTTGGTTCAAGCAAATTTGTTGCTGAAAACAACTACGACAACAACTTCAACAACAACAACAACAACGAAATGTTCGGAAATTCTCAAAATCAAGATGAGAAGAATAATGTTGGTCGAAGTAAGTATGTTGCTGAAAACAACTACAACAACCACTACTACCACAACAACGTCAACAACAACAACAATGAAATGTTCGGAAATTCACAAAACCAAGACGAGAAGAAGTATGAGAGCGAATCAACTGGGTTGGGTTCGAGCAAGTACGTAGGTGAAAACAATTACTACAAGAATTACAAGAAAAATGGTGATGAAGGTAACTACAATAATGGAGGTAGAAGAAACAATGGTGGGGTTGAGAAACAGGGGATGAGTGACACAAGATACTTAGAAAATGGCAAGTATTTCTATGATATTAATGCTGAGAAAGAACTTTATCCTACTAACAACAACAACAATGACAATGACATGTCATACACCAACAATTACAACAACAACAACAATAATAATGGGCAACTCTATGGTAACAGAGTGAACAACCATGAGCTCTATTACAATTACAACAACAACAACAACAACAACGACAACTACAAATACAACGGAAATGGAAATGGAAATGGAAATGGAAATGGGATGCAACAAAGGTACAAGAATCAGTTTCCTAAGGAAGAAGAGTTTGATTTTAATGAGCAGCCTTGATTAAATTATTAGATAATTTTATAAAATTAAGTTGTTTTTATTTTAAGGATAAATTATGATGAAGGGATATATCTCTATGGTCATATATATATATATGATAGAAAATTAGCAAAACTTTATATATGTTTCTTATGGAGCTCAGTGTAAGATTTGGAGTCATTCTGTTAGTTTATATTTATGTGTTTCCATGTTTTGTGGGTTATAGACTTATGTTGGAGCAAAGTTTAATGTCAAAACTCAAAATGTTTGTTTTTTCACAAATTACGAGTCAAATAATGACTCATTTGCATAGATAGTGTGAAGAATCACATGTAAGTCTTCCACATCGGAGAAATAAAGAAGAGTGATCTCCTTTATAACCCAAGGGGCTACTCCACCCATTGCCAATTGGTTTTGGGATGAAACTTTCTTAGGCTTGTAAAGTAGACACTCTCTCCTCCTCAACGGGTGCGGCTCGGACCCATGTGCGATCTAAGAGATAGGACAAAGAGCTTGTTATTCCCAGGACATTTCTTTTTTATCTCATGATCCGTCTTAACTTAAGATAGATATATCCGTCTTAAGAGAGAGTTATTGTTATTTTTTAGTATTTGTAAAATGTAAAATTTGAAATTGTTTTATGCTTTAAGCACTTCTTTTTATGAATTATAAAGGCTCAAAAGATAATTAGTGGATTACCTCTCATCAATAAAGATTTGCTACTTACTAAAACATGGCAAAAGACAATTCAATATAAAAACGGTAGGTTTAGCTTACGACCCTCAAAGTTGGGATCTCTCGCATTCCTCTTTTCATTTTAACGTTATTTTTAGTTAATTGCGAATACATCTTAATTTAGAACTATTTATAATATAAAAAAAAAATGCGATAACAACACAATAACCCGCTCTCGGCATAATTTATTAAGCTAAATAATTTATTTTTCGTTAGAACATCTTAAATATTCATCGAATGCATTATAATTTTCTGTAAAAGAAAAAAATAACACGAGATTTTTGGAATGACCTCTGAACATTCACATTTTTAAATTGAAAACTATCTTTCCACCAATCTCACCTAAAAGATCACTTTATCCAAAGTTTACAAAACATGAAAAATTGATTGCTCTTACAAAAATATATTAGATACGAGTAGCCGATGTTACACGCACTCTTCAATATTATCTCACATATCTGTATCGGACAATCGACACTCGTATCCGACATTTCATCTTACAATAAAAACATTAGTATTTTTCTTCATACAAATATACAATAGCCGAATCCATACTCCTCCACACATCCATGTCCGATACTTTTACCCGACTCAGAACGAGTAGCTAATAAAATCACTTTTGAAAACATTTTCATGTGGACTTCCCTTGACTATCAAGTATCAACCTTGTGTCCACTTTGGATCAACTAGACACACACATCATCTCTTACATATTACTATTTTTTTTTCTCAAGAAACTTGGGTAGACGAACACTATCCGTCTAAAGCTAAATACAGACAGTGACCCTTTCACAGAATTTAAGTGGATAGTGCAAGTGAGTCGGAAATGAATACCCCACTTGCATTTTGTGGGAGGGTCACTGTCCGTCTTCAGCTTTATAGACGGATAGTGACTGTCTACAATGAGACGGACTGATATTTTTTTAGAAAAATTTTTAGTTGCACATACATTAAATTTAGTTTGAAATCACGGGATAGAAATGTCCTATACAACTATAACTTTAGTAATGCATGAGTTATTTTTAGTGACTTAATAAATAAGTTGAAAGGGAATGTGGGCTTTTGTGGTGGAGGAGTAGGAATAGATCAATGTCTTGTCTTTGTAGTAGTTGTGAATATTATTGTGTTGTACTAAGTGGGCGACTTACCATGGTGGTTGCTTATTTTTAAATAAAGAAAAAAATGCCACAAATTGTAGAATAATTTGTACAAACTCCATAAGAGAGCTCATTCTCTTAGGACTAATTTTTTTGGTGTCAAATGAGCCGTAGATGCGCAAGGTTAATACAATATATACATGGCCATTCATATGGGGGAGATTGATCGAACCTGTGACCTAATGTAGCGATATCTTTGTTTTAACTAGTGGTGTTGGATATGCTGGATCATCTTTTCAATTTAGTTTAGCATGATATGGGAGACGTAACTTGGCCTTAATATGTCCATTTTTATGCGTTTTAGTTTCGTTTGTTTGTTAGACTTGGTTTTTATGGGTTAATTAATCTCGCTCCTCTAAACCAAAAAAAAAAACTATAAAACCTCTTTAATTGAGGTCTTAGGACTATCGGATAGACGGATACAATTCAGCAATCCCACAAATTAACAATTTCACTCGATCAAATAATGTCGTCTGATTGAGTCGTAGTTCACTCTAAAAGAAGATTTCCATAATTAAACATTAACTTCATTTTTATATACTCATTTTAAAAGAAAAACGACTTTAGGTAATCGGTTGTTTCTATCATTACTCAAATCTTTGAATATAATACTCGTATGTACTATTTACATGGATTATCGTCTAGATATAGAAAAAACTTTTTCTTGTAAGGCAGATAAAGCATATCAAAATGATCTACTTACACTACACTTGCAAAAAAATTTCATCATGTCCTCGATAAAGAATTAAAAAAAGTACATTAGATATTACCACGAAATTTCCCAATCTTCCATGACCTTGAAATGTACAATATATATTCTTTTGTTTTTATCTTAAACAGGTGGAGGAATTCACAATACATGTGGCATTATATGTTCTGAAGAAAATCAAAACATATTTAGTGTTACAAGTTGCTTGTCAGCACTAATGCACCGGATCGTATCAGTGTCATGTCACAACTTAGAAGTCAAGGAGCTAACATGCCAAAACTCGTCCGGGAAATAAATGTAAGTTACCATCAATGGGGACTCATCAACATAATAAGTAAACCTTGCACTATGTAATTGTCCACCACCCTTTTGTATAACTGGCTGAAAGCATGCATTTTAGTGGTCCACATTATGGAACCTAAGTAATCACTCCCCAATAAAGAAAAATTAAATAATTATGGATCCTAACTAGTAATTACATTATTTGGTTATTTCGTAGACCTGTCAAACGGGTTAAACGAGTTCTTTTCGAGTTTGTAAGAATTTAAGTCAGGTCATTTTCGGGTCAATTATTATCAAGTTACGGTATAAAATGAAAGATTTAAAAAATCTAAACCCTTTTTTTTTTTTTTTGCCCCAGCACATAATATTGCAATTCTTTGAATTTCACGGGATTAAGATTAGTTGATTAGTTGAATGGATAACTGCACATCGAGAGAAATTTATGGGACTGATTTATTACATTTATAAGTTAAGGATTTTAATTGTTCATAGTATCAAATTTTTGGGGTAATTTGCTATATTTCTCAGTTCCAATATCGTGATATGAGTACTATTATCATCGTAATGATGTCACTCTTAAGAAAGTGCAACGATAAACTTCGTGCTGAGTAGCTAAAATTCTTACATTCAGCTGATATAGTTCAGGTTATTTCGGGTTTTGAGTCAGCCTTTTCAGATTGAGTCAATCGGGTGAGGTTACTTTTGCAAAGTGGTTTGTATCCTTAATCCCCGTAATTGGCGCACCAACTCTAATACCATTGTGTTTTGAGTCATACCACAAAGAATAGAATATTTAGTTGATGCACATGAAAAAGGGCAACCAAGGAGAGGAGAAAGTGTGGATAAAATAATGATGAAACAAACAGTAGACATTAAAGAAGATGATCATGGCAAAAGTGGGCACATTATTCTCAGTTTATACAAGAAAACGAGTTGTGGACCATATGATTAGTGGCTTAATGGTTTGTCCCCCAACCCATTCACCCATTCACCCATTCTATGTAATTATTAACGTTGTGGTCTAACCAATTATCCCTATTTCTACTCGACTAAATGTAAAGCAACCGCATATGATTAGTGGCTTAATAGTGCATTAACATCATCTAACATTTTGGAGAAGTATTATTAGAGCAACTTATAAGTGCAATCAACACTACTCTTATCCGTTAAGGTGTTATTGGAAAGAAAAATAAGAAATGTTATCTGGTGATACTGAAAAGAAAAATGAAATAGCATTGTTTGGAGTTTTCATTGTGTATATGAGTGGGTGACGCTGAAATTCAGTACCACCCGATGATACACCATCGTTGTCCAAAGGAAATAATTGTTAACTCACGTTGGGTTGAAAGTTTTTTTCAGAAGATCGTACATGGGTACATCTTTGTACTACTCTCGTTCAAAGAGGCTTAATTGCGAAGTTTTGATGGGATCTAGTGCATTAGTGTAAAGCAACAACATTTTGGGCGAGTATTATACAAGTAACTTAGAAGTGCAATGAACACTACTCCTATATGTTAAGGTGTTTCAGAAAGAAAAATGAAATAGCGTTATTTGGAGATATTTAGTTTTAGTATTACCTTTTATTTTACACGTTTTTCTTTTCATAATGTGGCATTCTTATTGTGTGTATGAGTGGGTGATACTGAAATTTAGTACCACCCGACGACACACCATCATTGTCCAAAGGAAATAATTGTAAACTCGCGTTGAGTATTTTAAAGCATTTTTAAGAGATCATTCATTTCTGTACTACTCTCATTCAAACATGCTTAATTACGGAGCTTTGATGGGATCCAGTGCACTAGTATCAATATGATTACACCCACACCTTTCTATCACAATTTCATTTTATTACCTCAGTTCTTGGCATTTGTTCTCCCTTCACTGCTCTACGTGATCCTCTCAATAACTGGGGAACTTTTTTAAAAAAAAAAAATTATTCTTAACAAAATTTCGAATCTTATGTATTCTTAAGGGCAATAGTAATTGTTAAAGTTTCATACTAAACTTTTTCAATGACATATCGACACACATCATTATTGATAAAACCTCTTATTTCTTCTCAATGGTAAAAGTTCCATACATTCTGTGTGGTCTCCTCTTCTTCTCTAACCAGTTTCTTACTTCAAAAATCGATTTCATATAAGGAGCTCCTTATATGTATGGAACTTCTTATAATCTCCCCATTGCTATTGACCTAACACTTGTAGATTCGTGAGTGCCTTTTTTGTTACTTACATTTTTTACTCATAACTTTCATTGTATTTTTTGTTACGAAGTAATTTTCAATATGTTATGTATGAACTATGTTTTTTATTATCTTCATATGAGACGACCTTTGACAATTTCTTTCAAGACATGCTTAATTTTTCTTTTTTTATTACTATTTCATAATTCCTCCGACCCACAATTACTTTTTAAAATAGAAAAATCATATAGTATGATTTAGAGAGTATAACTATAACGGTAAATAATAAGAATCGCATATAATGATGTAAGTGGGACGACCGGGGTAAAAGTGTGGCTAGATGAAAAGTCAATGAAGACAAACAAATAGTGAGGAATGAAAGGTATTTCAGAATCGGAAGGAGTACGTGAGAAAATGGGTCGAACAGATGAAGAATAACGAACTAGAATCCAATTGCCCATTTACGACGCCGAAATGGACCTTAGTTGATCATCCTAAATGGACCCATGATCACTGATCAGTCCATATCTCAAACACTGCAAGCCCACAATATCATTTATTTTGATAAGCTACTTGTATATTTAAATATGTTAATATTCACTATAAGATACGGAGTGTTAGAAAAAGAAAATAAAATTTTAAAAATTAAGTTTTATATTTGGGCTATTCATTTGATCGGTTTTATAGTCTTATACTTTTATATCATAAGACGATCTTATAGGAGAATTGTTGTTATTTTTGTTAATTAACATCCATTCTTTGAGCCTTACTTAGGGGCCGTTTGGTTAGGGGTATTCAGGAAAGGGAAAGGGAATTAAAACAAATGATTCCCTTTGTTGGTGTTTGTCTGCCTCTTTCAATCATTCCCTTTACCCCTCTCTTACCCCTAAGTAACTCTACCTCCTTACCCCTCACCCCCCTAATGAATGAGATTTCATTACCCCTCTTTCCCTCAACCACCTCACTCGTCATCAACCACCACCACATTCGCCACCACAATCACGACACCACAACAGCAGAGCCACCCCGTCGCCACGTCTCTAAATCCAACACTACCACCACCGCAAGCCGACAACCACCAACAACCCCCGTTACCACCTTTTAACTACCGTTACCACCAYCGTGCGAAAGGCGACAAGCCGGAGACATTTTCAACCCATCTACATCGACGCCACTCATACCCCACAACCCCTCACTACCAGTCGAAACCCCTGTCAAAACTCCACCCAAAACCTCTAAAACCGCCCCCACCACCGTAGTATAATACTCTCCCCCCCTAAAAACACCAGATCGGTGGTGAGGGAGTGAACGTCGTTGGTGGAAGAGTTTTTCGAGGCGTTTAATGGTGTTTATGATGGTCGGGTGAGCGTTTAAAATTCGGGGCGGGTTGAGTACTGTGGTGGGGCAGGGGAATCTCCGGCAACGGTAGCAGCGTGCTGGCGCCCGACGGTTGTTGAAGGTGATAGGCGGAGGAGGTCCTACCCATTGCTGGTGGTGTTTGGTAGTTGAGTTTAATAAGGGAATGGTTGGTGTTAATTCCTTTTATTCCTTTGAAACAAACCAAACAATAAGGTAGATTAGAGGTGATCCCTTTCTATTCCCCTTMTTTCCCTTTCTTGAATCCATTCCCTTTCCCTTTTCCGAACCAAACGCCCCCTTAACTCTGTTCTGCTTGCGTTTTCACGTTACTCCTCCATTTGACAGTTATTTCATGTGTATCAATCAAGTGTTGGTTTGGGGGTTGGGGGTTGGGTTCGGGTCAGATCATTTTGTTTTGTTCATATTCAAGTTCATAATTATCGGTCATTTTTAAATCGGGTTAATGTAATTCGGGAAATTTTTTGTCAAGATTTTACTTTAAATAACTCATTTCAGGTCATTTTGGGTCACTTCGAGACGGATTAGTTTCGGTTAGGATAAGTTTCGGTCACACTTTTGGGCTCATTTTTAAATCTCGAGTCAGGTTATTGGGTTGAGTTCTTTAAATCGAGTTAGTTGTACCAGATCTAGTTGTACATTAGGTTGATCTCAGGAAATTGACCGTATGGCCCAAAAATTAAAGAAATATAGGATTTTTTTTCCTTAAATTTTCATGTTACCCTTGAACTTTGGCGGATAACACATGACATCCCTCATTTTAAATTCTTACATAGGGTACTCCTGTGCTTACCTTTTTCTTTCCCATAATACCCTTTGACAAACTTCCATCATAGCGTCTTTACTCTTACGAGTAATTAGATGAGTAATTGAGCAACTTATGTTATTTGTCTTTTATTATTTATGTACTAAATGTTGGTTTATTAGATAAAATAAGAATTTAGATATTAGAGGATGAGGTGTTAGTGTATTAGATAGTAAAAAAAAAGGCGTCACAAGTCTTAGGAGTAACGGCATTATGATGGAAGTTTGTCAAATGGTATTCTTGGAAAAAAAAAAGAAAAACATTGGGATATGAGGATATCATACGTAGAAACTTAAAATGAAAAGCGTCATGTGTGCCAGAATTCGAAAGAATCATGAAAAATTTCCGATTTATTTTTTCTTCATTTTTACCAGTTAGGATGTCTCGTACCTTCTGTTAATAATTGACCTGCAAAATTATAAACCATGACAATGGGAGAACACAAATTTTGTTGAAGATGGACCATTATTCGTCACAAGTTGAAGATGGATATTACCTCTCTCATAATATGCAAGTGGAACTATCCATAGAATGCTCTATATCTCCTCCACTTGTTCTCCCACTTACCTTATTGTAAGAGGAATATTATCCATTTTTAACTTGTGACGAATAGTGCCTGTCACAAGCAACACGATTTGATGGAAGAAAAGTGATTTTGTAGGCTTTCCTTGCCTACTCCACTACACTCTTATCATTGGATGTCGACCATCCTATTAATAAACAAGTATTATTTGACAAGGATAGCATTGTTTAATGGAGTTTTTAAAGTCGGCCGTCCAATATCATTATAATTTCTAAATAATTGAGATCAGATAAAAGGCTGACCAATTACTGTCAAAAAATTGAAATATTTTACAAAATAGGTTGTTGATTTTATAAAGAGTACATCTCACAAGATTAGAGACAGTTTTTCAATAAGCATATAAAAATACTAATAAATGGTCGTTAAATTAAGTAGGTGATAACCTTATATGATGTAAGATTCACTCGTATTACCGGATTAAATGACATTTATGGCTAAATATAATATTTCATGCACTTTTTATCCTCTATATTACTCGTTAAAATCATTACATAGCGACACAAAAAGAGGAAACTGCTAGAGTTAAGAGTATAAAATAATTGATAATCTTTCAACCATCAGTTTATCCTTTAAGCTAAGTTAAGTTTATTTTTTGACATAGTATGAAAATAGGACGGATCAAAAGGTGGTGGGATCAAATCTCACCACCCCTTTTCAGCACCAATAAATGGAGGCCTGCATTACATTTACACCTCAAATTCAAAGGGCATTTATGTTAAGAGTCGTGTTAGAGTATAAAATTATTTCTACACCTCCAACGCTAAGCTTAAACTTTTAGTTGAATTGATTTTTAGACAACAACAAGTTGTAATGGAACATGCCTCGATTAATCGTCGTAGCTATCTCATTCTAGTGGTATGATGTTTAGTTGTATGGTTTATTTTTATATTTAATTATGGATGTAATAAGGGCTCTAATAACCCAAACATTGTATAATTCATCCTCTTTACCGTTGTCAAAAAAAAAAATAGTTATATATATCCATAACCTAATCTATCTCTATATATATACTTTTAATCATCCATCTATAAACCACAAATAGGACTATACATCCAGATGTATATGAGCATCGTACATCCAACACAAATTAAATTGAGTTTATATGCAATTTTGCTGAGCTTTTAAAAATTTGGGTAATGATAAATAAGGGCTGTATTTAAGAATTAAATTAGGAATTTATGACACAATTACGCGTAAATTGATGTCATTAATGCTTGATTTAAGTTTTTCTTTCCTTTTTGGTCCCTTAAATACAACCCTTAGGACTGTATTTATCATTTTCCTAAAAATTTTGATTCACAATTTAATTTTTTAGAGATTAAAATTAAAATCTTATTGAATTTATATGTATTATTTTTGAATTTCAATATAATATTTTGAGCTAATTTTTTTTTTGTAAAGACGCTCAAATTCTTTTCAATAAATCTCGTAAAATGTACATATAAGCTCAAATTCTTTGCTATAAAGCTCTAAATCTATACTATCAAAATATCAAATGTATACAATTGGTTGTATAATCCACTAATTGCCTATAAACCCAATTACTCACGCACTATTCACTAACTCAATAAAAAATTTACTCTATCACTTTATAAAGTCTATCTCATAATAATGTTGTCATTATATCACCACCAATCATACAGTTCCAGAGTTAGAATTTGAGGTTGGTAGGGGAGAAAAATTTTCATTAAGAACAAACAAGTACTGCTATAAGACAAACTCGAATAAAAAATTGAATATTTTAACTAAAACTTGCGAAATTTTCATTTTTCAGTGAGAGCGAGCGTCCCTACTAGCCCTCCTAAATCCACGACTGATACCATATATCAAACTATATAAACAAGTAAAGAAACACCACAAGATTATGACATATTTCACTAGTTTTTAGCAACTAGCTAACTCCCAAAACTTATCAATATCATTTGACTTTATATAATTTCTTGTCACCCTTCTTTTATCATCCTCGTATTAAGTTATTAATCTTCTTCTATTTCAAACTATACCATACTGAAACCAAGAAAAAAAAATATAGATTTCTAGAGAGAAAATAAAGACAAATTTAGTGTTTTTAAAGGTGAGAAAAATATATAGAAAAAATATTAAAAATGATGGAATTATTAGTGTTGGGATGTACAGGAATGATCATGTTTTATCATGGAGCTCATTTCCTCTTTCAGGCTTTCTGCTCTCATGTTGGTCTCCGGTCTCTCAGGTACTCTCTCCGTCTCATTTATTTATTTACCGTAAAAAAAGTTCTCGCCTTTTCATTATTCCTTGATGGTGATTTGGCTGTAAGACCGTAATACCATGTACTTTTTAACTCATTCCGAGCTTCTTACCTTAAATTATTTGTAAATTAATATCCATGTTTATTTCAATTTTCTTTGTTTTTTGCAGTTTTCTGGGATTTGTTGCATGGTAAATTCGATGGGAGCGGTGATGGACAAATAAGAAATGCACAGTTTGCTGATAATCTTTATTTTTTCTTGTTTCTGAATAATTGTTAATCTTACTTAATTAGATAAATAACGATGCAAAATGTAATTAGCTAATGCGATAATTGTTAAGAAATCACATTTCTAATTAGTTTACATTTTGTAATTGTCTTAATGTTTCGCAATTATCTATCTTTATTTTTTAACCGGAAAATATTTTAATCAATGAAAAATAAATGAAACAGAGAGAATAATATTTAATTACTTCGTACATAATTGAATTAGACGTGACAGAATAAATGTGAACCCGAAAAATCTACTGAATGAAACTGATTCGATATATAATCGAATGCCCCGTTTGCGAGGGCAAAGTACTGAAGTACATGTATCATATGGAGTTTATCAGAGTTGGAGCTGACAGTGCTTTTTTTTTTTTTTTTTTTTTTATAAGATAAGAAAACTAGATTGATCCTCTGAGATAGAACCAACCTATCTCATGCTTTCGAATGAGTGAGGTAAATTGAAGCCACCGACTCTCAAACCCACCTCGAAAGAGTTGGACATGAGCGTCCAATAGAAGTCATAAAGTCAACAACCTTATTAGCTTTACGGAAGCAATGCTTAATTATCACTTCATCGAATCAATGAAGGTCTAATTTCACATCCTTGATAATACTCGAGATTTCCCAAGGAATTTGACAAGTGCTACGAGTTGAGTTAATAACACATAAATTACCACCCTCCACAATTAGCTTTGAGATTCCTAAGGATTAAACTGCTAAAATCCCTTCTTTTAAAGCGAGGGCTTTCGGAATAAGAATGGTGACAATGCTTGTTGATTATTATCCATAACAATATGACCAACCCCAAATAATTGAGGCTTATATAATGGTGGTCCTCTAGACAATACATCGTGCTAAATAAATGATAAAGGAGTTATCCATATGATGGATGAAATAATTGCAAAAACTATAAATAAGCTTACTCAGAAAGTACTCGGTATTTATGAATAAAAGTTGACCCAAGTGATAAGGGCTCTATTACTTTAGCTGTGAGATTAAAGGTTCGATTTTTACCTATGATGTAGTACTCCACTCATTTGAACAAAAACAAATATAATAATATACTAAATCTATTTATATCTGTGTAAGGCGAATTTTGAAATCAAAATACGAAATACAATTTAGCACATAGAGGAAGTAATGTTAACTTCGTATGTTATTGTAAAAACATATGAATTAATTGCTCTTACGTCTCATTTGACACAAAAAATTATAGGAATGGCTAAATAAAACGTGTTTAGATTTTCAATTTACAAACTTTAATTGATAAAGAGATTAATTCACAAACAACTTTAATCTGGTCGTTCGAGTCGCGTTAGGTCATTTCGACACAGGTGGTTTTAGATCGGGTCATTTTGGGTCGTGTCGCTTTCGGATTCTTCTAAATTCATAGCGGGCCTGGGTCGGATCGAGTCAATTTGGGTTTCAGGTCATATTCGAATTATGCAATCTTGGGTCATTATTGATCTCAGGTTAGCGTTATCGGGTTGGGTTAATTAGGTCTGGCCCGTTTTGCTAGGTCTAGTTACACCCGCCTTGACGGTTGCTACTTTCTAACATTAATGGAGCATGAACACTCATCGCTTAGTTTCCCGCCACAGGCTTCTTTACCAACGGTTTTACCTGTCATTCAAATACTTTCCTTCCACTCTCTCTGTTAAAAACTTTCAAACTTTACCGAGATTTACCCAACAAAATCAACCTAGTTCGTTCTTACACTTACCTGAAAAGGGTAATTTGTTTTCGTCTTGTTTTTCGATTAATGATTGTTTATCACAATGTTGTAAGACGAAGTCCATTGGTCTTGGATTGCAAATCCATGGTCAATTAACGAAATCCGGGTCGTTAATCGATGATAGATTTAGGAGTCAGTTGATTAATTTGTACTCAAAATGTCGAGCTTTTGGGTATGCACGTAAGCTGCTTGATGAAAGTCCTGAACCGGATTTGATTTCTTGGTCGGCGATCATATCTGGGTATGTTCAAAATGGGATGTCGAAAGAAGCGGTTTTGGCTTTTAGGGAAATGCAGTTGTTGGGTATTAATTGTAATGAGTTTGCGTTCTCGAGTGTGCTCAAGGCTTGTTCGATTAGGGAGGATTTGGTGTTTGGGAGGCAGATTCATAAGGTTGTGTTGGTGACTGGATTTGGAAGTGATGTTTTCGTGGCTAACACGTTGGTTGTCGTTTATGCAAAATGTGGTGAGTTTCGGGATGCTAGGAGATTATTTGATGCAATTCCGGAAAGGGGTGTTGTTTCGTGGAATGCTTTGTTTTCTTGTTATTTGAAAGGGAATTTTTTTGGGGAGGCAATTTGTTTGTTTCGTGAAATGGTTTCGACTAATATGAAACCGAATGAGTTTAGTCTTTCAAGTATGTTGACTGCTTGTGCAGGAAGAGGGGATGGTAATATGGGAAGAAAAATTCACGGGTACCTAATTAAGCTTGGACATCAAGAGGATCAATTCTCAATCAATGCACTTGTTGACATGTACGCAAAAGTAGGTGAGATGGAGGACGCCCGAGTTGCGTTTGAGAATATATTGGAACCTGATACTGTTTCTTGGAATGTCATTATTGCAGGTTCTACGCTTCATGGAGAATATGATTTGGCCTTGGAATTGTTTTGTAAGATGAATAATTCAGGAGTGTATCCAAATATGTTCACTTTATCAAGCGCACTTAAAGCATGTGCAGGATCGGGGATGAAAGAGCTAGGCAGACAGCTCCATTCGATTCTGATGAAGAAAGACGTAAATGCAGATCTTTTTATCGGCGTTGGCTTGCTTGATATGTACTCCAAATGTGGTTTGATGGAAGATGCTGAGATTGTTTTCAAAACAATGTCGCAAAAGGACCTCATTGCATGGAATGCAATGATCTCAGGGTACTCGCTAAATGGTAAAGACAATATGGCTGTAAGCACATTTTGTGAAATGTACAACAACGGGGTAGGTTTTAACAAGACTACCTTATCAACAATTCTTAAATCCTTAAGTAGCTTGCAGGATACCGAAGTTGGTTCACAAATTCACGCAATCTCAGTGAAATCAGGTCTGGAGTCTGACGATTATGTGATAAATAGCCTTGTAGACTTGTATGGCAAGAGTGACAAAATAAAAGAAACAGCTAAAATATTTAACGAATCCAGAATTAGAGATTTGGCATCTTATACTTCTATGATCACAGCTTACTCTCACCATGGACAAGGTGAGGAAGCTTTGAAGCTCTTTCGGAAAATGCTAGGGATGGAGCTTTTACCAGATCCTTATGCTTGTAGTGCTGTCTTGAGTGCTTGTGTAAGTTTGTCGGCTTATGAATTAGGTAAACAGATCCATGTTCACATTTTGAAACTAGGGTACACCTCCAATACATTTGCTGGGAATTCTCTAGTGAACATGTATGCCAAATGTGGAAGTCTAAATGACGCAACCCTTTCCTTTTCTCGGTTAAGGGAGAAAGGGATAATTTCCTGGTCGGCTATGATTGGAGGTCTTGCTAACCATGGGCATGGGAAAGAAGCTCTTGAATTATTCGATAAGATGCTTTTGGATGGTGTTCATCCGAATCATGTTACTCTAGTTAGTGTCCTTTGTGCTTGCAGTCATGCAGGTCTGGTTGATGAAGCGAAACATTATTTCCAAACAATGGAAACTCTATATGGCATAAAACCTACCCAAGAACATTATGCTTGTATGATCGATATTTTTGCTCGAGCTGGGAAATTAGAGGAAGCATTAAAGCTTGTGAATGAAATGCCCTATGAAGCAAACGGAGCAATTTGGGGATCTCTACTTGGAGCAGCGAAAACCCATAAGAACGTGGAGCTAGGACAACGTGCAGCAGAGATGCTTTTCACCCTGGAGCCGGAGAAGTCAGGTATGGTTAAGAATTTAAGACAGCATGTAGCAGAGATGGTTTTTCCCCTTCAAATTAAGGCATCACTAACGAGTAAACTAAGCCTAAATATTCATTTCCTTGTGCTTATCTTCTAATCGTATTTTATCATATATCATCATATCACTCATGATATTCTATTTTGTAACAGGTACCCATGTTCTGCTCGCCAACCTATATGCATCAGCTGGAATGTGGGAAAATGTGACGGAAATGAGGAGACTAATGAAAGAAAACAAGGTAAAGAAAGAGCCGGGTATGAGCTGGATCGAGGTGAAAGACAGGGTGCACACATTTATCGTGTCAGATAACAGTCATCCGAGAAGCAAGGAAATATATGCTAAATTATACGAGCTAAAAGATCTAATGGTGAAAGAAGGATATGTTCCCGCATTGGAGATCGATCTCCATGACATTGACCGCAGTGAAAAGGAAGAGTTACTTCTTCGTCACAGTGAAAAACTTGCAGTTGCATTTGCATTAATAGCAACTCCTGCAGGAGCTCCCATTATGATAAAGAAGAATTTGCGGATTTGTGTAGATTGTCATACTGCATTCAAGTTCATATGTAAGATTGTTTCGAGAGAGATTATTGTAAGAGATACGAATAGGTATCATCATTTCAAGGATGGTTCTTGTTCTTGCAGAGATTACTGGTGAGATTGAATTTTGCAGGATTAAGTTACTCTAATGTTACTTTGATAAACTGATGGGAATAACCTTTTGACAGTTAAAAGAGAGATGAATTACTCGTTGATGGGTCAATTTCTGAGAGTTTAATTTGTATTGTTCGTTTCAATCGCTGATTTGCGTATGTTTCATTTGCGAGTCTATGAATTCTACTTCTTCTTTTCCATATATTCATGATTAAGTATCGTCTGGTTTTAGTTTCGTTTCCTGTATTATGTTCTTTCTTCTTCATTGCATTATTAAAAAAATAGGTCAAAATCTTGGTTAAATTATTTTTCATCTGTAAATTAGATCAAAAAATATTTTGTATCATAAATCAATTAATGCTTATTCTAGCATCATTTTAAGGAGTAAAATTCATCAAAAGATAGCTAACCCTTTCTGGGCAGCCTGTGATGGCAACTGGTGGGCGAATGGGGCAATCACCTAGACCCTACCCATCTGGTCGGGTCTAGCCTCCCGGATCTAGGTAGAGTCCGGGATCCATTACAGTCCTATTCATGAGATTGTTCTACGTTACCTAATTGCAAATTTATTGACAGGTTGAATTGAACACCCAAAAACTGTCCTTCGTAAAAACACAGTTTCATTCCATTACAGACACAAGAAGATAATAACAGGACACAAATCGAAATACGAAATACCCAAGAAAAGTAGCTTAGGGCAACAAAAAAAAAGAGCATAAGACCCACATATAGATATGGTACCAATTATTATTTAAGACCGTTTTAATTAACTTATGACGACTCTAACAATGAATTATAAGAGAGGTGAAAATGAAAGAAGTTGTGAGACGTGTTAAGTTAAGACAGCTGGTCTTCAGCATTACCTACTCATAATACGGGATAAATTAAAGCAAAGAACATAATAGCGAGTAATTCTTCGTCAATAATTCTGGCTTTGCATAGATCGATCAACAACTCCAAATGAAAACTCGGTCAGGAGACGCATACGTCTCCGAAACCATAAACTGCCTTGCACATATAACCCAGGCAACACTGTTCATCCATCAAACAAGGCTCATTAACCTCCTTGCAGGGAATGAATTGGATGAAGCCATCATCGAGCATTAAGTTTGAAAGGGGTTTAAGATCGCGGGCAGCGTTAACGGGTTCAAGTGTGGTGGCTAACACCACCATCATCAATAACGCCACCATACTAATAACCACCTTATCTTTTTTCATCTCCATATTAACAATTTTTTTCTTAATCTAATTGATGATTGTTTATATGTTGTATAAGCCATGTTTAACACCATTTTATAGCCCTAGCTTGTAATGCCAACAATTATTTTTCACACATTTTTGTTTAAAACGGCAGTATCTATCTTGCACTTAAAACCGGTCAAATATAATATATGCGACAGAACAGGGATGTCTAGGTAATAGGGATAACAAAAGGGTTTTTTTATTTGTACAAGTGGGAAGCATATTTAATCCGTTTTCATCTTAAGACGATAATACGATTTCTAAGAAAGATTTACTCGTTACAATTTTTTTTTTTTTTAATTGTATTCTGACATTTCTCTCTTTTATCATCAAATCATAATCGGCCTTATTGCATTTGACTAAGCAGGCTAGTTAGTATTGGTGCAACGCATGTTCGAGTTATTATCGAACTGTTGGTATTTATATAGTTTTTCTCCAATACTTCACAAATTCTTGTTTAGAATAGATATATCGGTCTTAAATAATAATAAAAGTTAAATTGATAGATAAGACGAAGAGCAAAATGTTTAGGGAATGACAAACTCTTGTCTCATCTAAAGTGATAATTGAGGTCCAACTATTATATTTATTTCCTATTACGCCCTCTCACTCGAGTGCCCATTGAGCTCGAAGAGTGGTTAGTGTACAAACTCCCCCATACCATGTGCTGAAATTCCATTTCGTGAGTTATTGGAGGCTGACAGGATTTGAAACCTCTGACACCATAATAGATTAACCATCTCGGCCAAAACCTTAACGTAATGGTTGAGCCTCAACTATTATATTTATTTCCTATTAATATATACGCTCATTCGGGTCATTTGTTTACCTAGCCTATTCATTTTTTTTTTACCTTTCTATATTAAACATATCTTGATAGGTAATTTGATCGCTGACATGTTGATAATACAATCTTTACTCGTTTTTAACCTATATTTTCATCTCTTATTTAGTCAAATTAGTAACCCGACAACTAATTATTTGCTCATATTGTAATACAATAAAGTACTAACGGGTTTATGTTATAATTAGTATCAGTGTATATTATTTCTTGCGATTGTGGTACTGCTCTTGGATGTTTTACATGTGTTGGGCTACTTTGATCTTGGAATTAAGGCCTATTGCATTATAATGTTCAATTCTTCTATTTGGGTTTCGTAAAAAACCAACAAGAACAATATAGAATCAGGGGTGTTCATTGAGTTTTTTCAAATTAATGTTAAAAAATAAAATATATTATTGAAAACACTTAATATATTATTGAACGATAACGTAAGAAAAGTAAACAAATCATTGAAAAACAAGTAAACAGAGAACTAAAAAAAATACAACTTTTATTATACTTCTATCATCTTTATTGAAAAAATGACGGAAAACTTGACATTGATTTTATCTCGACTAAATTTAGTTACGGGTTATAGTCTAAATTACATTAAAATACATCGAACCAAGTTCTACGAAATGTAAACTCGATGATTATACTATGAATCGGAAATGAAATCTAAGTATTAAAAAAGCCTCTAAAAAAATTAAGTTGCTAATATATTATAGAGGGCTTCCAATAACGAGTGACCGAGTATATTTCCTCGTAACTTTTTACCTAAATTTTCAGTTATCCTGTCGTAAATTCCGGCACATGATCATCAAACAAACACTCTTCGAATGCAAAAAAACAATAATCAAGCCAAATCATCCGATGGCGGAGGTTTGTTAAGATCAATCGCGAAACATCCTGATCGTCCAACAGAATTAATATCCATATTCATATTCAAATCGATGACGGAAGACGAGCCCGAATCACTATGAGCTTCACCACTACCACCACCACCAAAACCCACATGCGCGTTAACCTCACGCGCCTCAGTCACGCGCTGTAACCCCATATAATACTGTTGTTGCCGCGCTAACGCGTCAAAATAATACAACTGTTGCTGCATGTTAGGCGCGTGGACCTCACGGCTTGATGATTCAACCGTACTACTTTGGCTAGGGCTTCTCGTTTGCGCCACGATAGGAGGGAAGTTAGTTTTGGCTTTAGAGCCACGAAACCCTCGTGCAGCAGCATCATACGCACGCGCAGCTTGTTCAGCTGTGTCGAACGTACCGAGCCAGACCCGACTTTTTTTAGTCGGGTCTCGAATCTCAGCTGCGTACCGACCCCACGGACGCTTCCTTACTCCCCTGTAACGTATTTCATTATTTACGTTATTATTATTATTATTATTCCCGAGTTTTAAACCCGTACCCCGTACGTTGCAGGTTATTTGAGGTGCCATTTATATAATTATACGTAAGGAAAATGAGATAACGTCACCAGACGTAATTTTACGGAATTTGTATGTAATGTGATGGTGTGGTAAGGTAGGAAGTAGGGAGAATGAATATATAGGAGGAGGAGGAGGAGGAGACAGAAAGAGGAAGGACGGAAGGGTACAATCAGCATGGAATTTGACTGGGACTTTTAAGGGAAGCCGCCCTTGTTTAAAAAAAGGGAAATAAATGCGGAAAAGGAAGGTTGGGACGATGTAGATGGAGGATTGTACGAGTACGTGTCCGGAAATGGTGTTTGGTAATAGCCGTCAACTGCATTTATTTTGGTAAACCATATCTCATCCGTTGATTACTCCTTTTGTATTTCGTGGACCGTTTTAGATACCGAGTAATACATAATTGTAATCAAATTAATCTATTACAAATTCTCGTTTAAAATGGATATATCTATTTTAAGTTTAAAACATATCAAGTAATAAAGGATCTATATATTCATGTAGTAAGATATTTGACTCGGTTTAAACGTAGACGGATATCTCTAGCTATTTTAAGAAAGACTAGATGTTAATTTATTATGTTGCTTGAAATTTGTATAGTTTGATTTGTTAAAATCTGGCCACTAATTCCTAATCCACGGGAAAGAAAGTATGATCAATATACCAAGAACACCCCTTTTTATGTACTGCAACTTTTTTTTGCATGGGGTTCACAAAGTATTTTAGAGGGGTATGATTTAGAATGTCCGTGGCCTAGTTCATACCCTCCGTGAATTTATGAGAACCCCTAATTTATGGTTCTTGAATAATAATTAACTTTAGATGATGATTTATAAAACATTTGTAATTGTAACATGTTCAAGTATAATATGGCTTATAAGAACAAGTTAGACTATGTTCTTTCTAATTTAATTCCAATCTATTTCACTTCAACTCAATTTCATTCAATTTGATCAGCTCATCTCCATGCAGATCAACGCAGCTTAGTTCAGCCCAACTCTACTCAAATTAACTTTACTTCAACTCCATTCAGTTTAGCTCAATTTCATTTAGCTCAGTTAATTCTTAGGCCGTATTCTTTTTTACTTAATTTCAACTCATTTTAGGACCATTTAGAAACATTCGGTTCGGTTCAGTTCAGATTATCTCTTCACAAATAACTCTTATTTCAGCATCATTCAATTCAGCTCCGTTCAATTTAGTGTAACCCAAATCCATTCAATTCAGTTCAGCTCCTATCAGCCGAAAAAACTAAGGCCTTATTGAGTTTCATTCGGTTTAACTTTATTCTACTCCTTTCCGCCAAAAAAAAAATGGAATTCATTGTTCATGAAAAGTTAATTGTCTCAAATGAATACTTCCTTTGTTCTTAAATAATTGACGTTTTCATTTTACGAGGCGAACCTTTGAATTCAATTTATACAACAATATATTGGTTAGAAAATTATAAAAATTACACCATAAATTTTTTTACGATTAGAGCTTTAATATGAGTATACATTTCAATATATTTAGTCATATATTTTGAAAGATACTAAAGAAAGAAGTGACTATAATAAAAAGTTAACCCAACTTATTGAAAATTTAATGTGAGTTGAAATAATTAATTTTCTGTCACTTAATTACTTCCTCCGTCCCGGTGAATTGTTATCTATTTTCATTTTGAGGTGTATCATTTATTTGTTATCTATTTCTATTTTGGGCAAGTATTGAACAAGTGGTTAGTGTATGCAGGTGACAATTGTTCCTTTATTTTATTAGTTTGTTTCACCTGCATTGATTTTTGTGTAAAAATGAATAGATAACAATTGAATGAAACCGAGGGAGTATGTCTTTATACATTTCTTATTTTGGTAATTATTTTGGTTTTACTTGTGTAAAAGTTAATAAGAATTACTCTTCCAATACTGGAATGGCAAATGAGTGGAAGAAGCGGTGGGGAAGAATGAAAAAGTGTCGGCATATGAAAAGGACTAAAATAAAGGAGGCTAATTAAATAGTCTTCCCGCGTGAGATGGTTAATATTCTGATATTCATATGATATGAATTATGATTTCTGAGTAATATTTTATAGAGTTATTAGACGACAAAACTAAGTGTTATTATCAGTGAAACAAGCCGACGTAAAACGTTGCCTTTTCAACTGCTTCATTGACTTGCCCTTTGGATCGACACCTGTTGTGCCCTCCCTACGCGTTTCCACTAACGCGAATTCTCATTTAAGATAATATTATCCGTCTTAAGCTTAAAACAAGTCAAATATTATATTACTTGTATATATAAGACAAATATATATATTAGTCTTCCTTAATTATACTCCCTCCTAGTCTCTTTGTTGGTTCATGTTTCCTTTTCGGTGATAGTTTAGTGTTGTTCCCCTTTCTTTTTTGGTAAGTTTTGTGTGGTCCAAATTTAATTCATTAATTTTGGTGTCCAAAAGAAAGGAACCAATATAAAGACTAGGAGGGAGTATATTTTAATATACAAGTGATATGTATTTAACACGTTTTAAGATTAAGACGGATAGTTTCGTACTGTTCAACTAATTTGGAAAAGGGTTGTGTTTTTACTAATTTTAAGTTGGGGCCGCAAAACGAGTTGATATAGTACGAAGTACTACTTATATAAAGACGGCAGTACCAAATATCTCCGACACCAAAGTTGTGGCCACCTGCTTTACCCTTTCCCTAACGGCATGGTCTCCAATTATTAGTGTTTTTAGCCTTTTAGGTATAAATTTGATGCTAAAAAGTTTTAAACTCAGATTATGAATATTAGCCACTTATTAACACGCATTATGAGTTAAGATATTTGATACGGAGTAGTGTAATTGATATTCCGTATTTGTATAACGGGAGTGTTTGACATCTGACTCGTGCAAATGAATTATTTATTAAATTGTTTTTAGTTTTCTAATGGAGATGACACGAGATCCTTCAAGTCGACACCATGAAAAAGAAAAGGTCTATCACGTTTTAGGGCTTGCTTGGGATGAGAGTAATTATTAAGGAGGTAATAGAAGCTAAAATAAGAAGAAATGTGAGGAGATTGGTGCTTAGTGGTGGTTGTGGAGGTGGAAAGAGGAGGTGGGGGAGGAACTATTACCTCTATATGGAGGTAATAATTACTTGGAGAGGGAGGTGGGTAACAATTACTCCCTTAATGGAGGATTATTACACTATATTTCCTCATTTTCATCCATTTCTATCACCAACCCTCATCCCTTCCCTTCATTTTTTTAGTTCATTTTAGCTTTATTACTCCCTTAATAATTACTTTCATCCCAAGCAAGCCCTTAGAGTGATAAATTGAGGTAATTTTGTTTTAAAAGCTAACTTAGGAATCTATGTTATCATATATTTTGATAAAAAGAGAAACGATACAACTCTCAATTACAATGTAAGAGAACAAAAAGCGCCATAAACTAAGATACTTCTACAAATGGAGTTTTGTATCAATGGTGAAAATTCTTCAATATCACGTCATCGTACAAATTGAATAAAAGTACGGGTTAAAATTTAGAGTAATTTTTATAAATAACCATGTATTCCATAAAATAGAAACAAAATACTCCGTAAAAAAGAAGTTATAAGAATTCGAGTGTACAACAATATGCTAGGGCCAACGTACGTACCTTAGATCTTTTTTTTTTTTTTTTTTTTTTTTTTTTNTGTGACTCAAAAGCTCATAAAGCTGAAATCGGGACAAGCAAGGAGAGGAAATAGTAGGCTCAAGCGGGCAACATCAAGAAGTCGTAAGCAAAGCATTTTTTTTTTTTTTTTTAATTAGAAGTAAGTCGTAACTTTGATCATTGAAATCTTATTATTATTGTTGTATTTTGGTGCAATTTCTTACCAAAGAAAAGTCAGAACACAATTGACTAACTGACTCCTTTAATTTGTTCATTGACAATCAAGGTGCATATCCTTAAATCTTAAGAGTGCATGAGCCTTGAGGTACACGTTAACAAGTTTAAGTATTTTCTAATTTTGAAATGGTCTCATTTATTTGTGTGAATTGTCTCTAAATTTCTTTGTTGGAGCTTGGCTACCAGTTCCAGTATCTTGGATTCTTGGACCATTGATGTTAAACTTAGCATGGTTTTTTGTATCTCTTCGGAATTGCTTTTGACCATGGTGAAATAGACTCGATCTTTTTAATCATAAAATTTAAATTTAAATGAGTTAAATACTAATTATACTTTTTGTATTAGGGAATTAACAGTTATTCGGTGCAATTCTATGCATACTAGTACTATATATTTGAAGGGTTATTTCATTGAGCGTGAATAACTCGTGAATTGATTTAATAACATTCGTGAGTAATCCTCTATCTATTAAAAGATTAAGTAAAGTTACAATTTTTTCCTTCAAAAAACATTTTTTTAAATGAGAAAACTATTGATTATTTAAGTGCATTCACTAAATAAAAAAAAAATTAATAATTATAATGTATTAAATTATATTATTATATTTTCATTTATATTAATTTTTGCATCGAATTATATAAATTTCACTACACTCTAAACTATAATCATTTAATTAAAATACAAATAATATAAAACTATAAACCGTTAAATCTTTTATTGATGCTATTATTTGAGAATAACTTGACTCACACTACGTATAAACAAAACTATAAATCGATTTTATTACTTTTTTGACAAAAAAATTGAGAAAATTTATAAATTGGAATCATTAGCTGTGGTGGTCTAAAAAGTATTTTTTTTAATATATTTGAGCACATTACTCAATTTTTTTAGATTAATTTTCATTTTTTTATTTTTTATTTCCTAAAAAAAAATACAGCAACAAGAACAATGAATAATTAATGAAATACAACTGTTATATAAATATCTTATTCAAAATAAAAAAAACTATATATACCGTGTATTTATTACACGGGTTTCAAACTAGTGTTTATTAATATGAGTATCGTATGATTTGTATCCTATCAATCTTATCTAAATAGATTACAATTATGTCATTGTTAATTACTTTATACCGGATTCATGAAACACGTTTCCTGACAAACCATTTATTAATTTATCATACAATTATTGAGTATAACTTTATTAATTTAGAGGTCAAAACAACTCTTGTAGAAACACAGCTCATCATAGGAATATAGGATAATACAAATTAAAGTTGAGCATTTGTTTACATTAATTTATAGGTTTCTTAAACATAATCTATGATATAAACGTACAGTAAATTGAGTAATAAAAGCCAAATAACAGCTTCAAACCTAAAGTTTGATCAACTGCCCTAAAGTAACGCAAGATTTTACGCCCACCAACAGGGATCAAAATAATAATTTGATGCCGGAAATGAGTAGGATTAATTTCAGGTATAAATTAAGAAAAATCATAAAATATGTTAGTAAGTATAGCATAAATTTCACGTTGATTAATTTGATCGTGTTTGATAAATGACATATTCTATTGTATTAATCAATCAAGGAATTAATATACTAATTTTCATGTGAATATTTTAGTTAAAATTTTTGAATTTTTTCGAGACCCCTTTATAATATTTTTTTTTTTCACACCTACTAACTTCAAATCCTGGTTCCGTTACTGTTGTCAGGTACAAGTGAAACATAAGCTTAACTCATTTAAGGGGTTATTATATGATTGATAGATCTTTCTTACTTGAGGAAAATTTCCTCTAATTTTCTAAATTTTAGTTTAACCGACGACGACGGATGAAGTCACCATCATTATTGATTTCAATGATTCTTGTAGTAGTCTAATGGTTGATGCAGTTGCCTTGTAATTGTGTTCATTGACCTTGGTAACAAGACGGTAATCTACCGCCACGCAGGCCGCAACATTAATCTATAGTCTTGGTTAGACTAGTCTTGCAACAATAATGGCAAATATTCGACCCTTGAATAAACTCACGTACGGATTACGGAATATATCGTAATTTGAACTAGTTTTGGAGCCGCCCGATAAGTAAAATAACTAAAATAAATTCACATATATAGGCATCATTTATATTACACTATAAAATACGAAGTATATAATCTTCTATATATAAAAGACAAGTCATTTAAAAGCATGTGATTGGTCACTTAATTTTAGGATTAAAAATAAAAATTATTAGCTCACTATCCCCACTACTTATAAAACTCATTTTATTTCAAATTTAAATATAAATATAAATTTCATAAGAAAAATTAACAATAAAGTTTTTAATTTATTTATGAAATATTTTTAAAAATTTAACATACTAGCTCTAAATATTCAAAAAAATACAAATTTACATGAATTGAAAAATATTTTTTTTTTTAGAATAAATTCAATCAAATATAACATAACAATAATCATTAAATAATTATAAATTTAATTCAAGAAATTACCAAGTAATGATATTATTAGATCTACTAATTTCCAACTTTTAAAGGTTTTTAGCATTCGATTTCAGACAGTATAAATTTTACCATATGAAAAAAAAGTTAAAAACATAATATTTTTAAGACTAATAAAAAGAATAAAAAATATTTCAACATTTATAAGTAAAATCGATATATATTTGCCTTTCAATTTGTATTAGCGAACCCGTGCATTTTTTGCACGGGTTTAAAACTAGTAACTGAGTAAAATAATGTTTGATCACGTAATATGTTAAGGTAGTCAATAACATGGGCGGACCCAAGCGGGGCCCGGGGGCAGGTGCCCCAATGAAGTTTCCGGAATAAATTTTTATAAGTATCTTTAATATCCAATGATATACTCCCTCCTATCAGCTATTTTCTTCCATATTTCCTAAAACGGATTATTCAGGTTTTCTCCTCCTTTCTATTTTTTGTAACAATTTACTCTTATTTTATTCATCCATCTCTCCTATCACCAAACCCCACCTAACATTTTTACTCTTATTTTATTCATTTCTCTCTCTTATCACCAAACCCCACCAACTCTTTTATTCTTATTTTATTCCTACCTTTCTACAATCCCCCAACCCCCCATTTTCCTTTATCAATATAATATTCCCTCCCTTAATCCCCGTGCCCACTTGAAAGGGGAAGAAGATAGTGGATTGGAGGGAGTATCATGGTGTAGTTGGTAAGATTGTGGGAGTTTTATTTAGGTGATATGGGGTTTGAATCCTACCTATCTACATGTGTTGATGTTTTTTTTTGGGGACTTAGGTCATGCAATTTGTTGGCTAATTCAAATAAATATGAAAAAATTGTTTGCCATATGATTCAAACTCGTGACTTTCAAATGACTTGTCATATTCTAAACCGTTTGTCATATGACTCAAACCCGTGACTTTCAAATGACTTGTCAAATTCTAAACCGTTAAACTACTTACATTTGTTGTTAAATTGAGTATTAAAGTGTTTTATATTCAACAAAAGAGAAGTATTATTTTTGCATATATTTAGAAGTTGAAGTATTTTAGAGAAAATATTATCTTTTGAAAAAAGATATCTATAGAACCAATTATTTTTTCATTCTTTTACTTATATAATAACTAATTTAAGAAAAAAAAATGTTCAGAATATAAAAATGTTGTCTTAGACGCCAGTAAGTAGATTATATATCCGATATACTATAATTAGTTGAATAGTTTTGGAGCCTTATGATAAAAAATTTGAATTTTGTTTTAAAAATGATGAATTTTACCATAACATTTTTGAGTTCATTTACTTAAAAAGTTACAATAAAACTCAAGAACATTACATATAAGCTTAGTTAAATTTAACTTTTGACCAAAAAAATTCAAATCCAACTTATAAACTTTAATAAGCTCATAAAAAAATACACATGCGCTCAAAAGCAAATAAAATTTGAGGTAATATGCTCAAAAAAAATACACATGCTAAAACAAATAAAGACCGACGTAGTACATCCAATGTATGTTCCTTTTTTTCCTTAGACGCACGTAAATAACGCGTCAAAAAATATTTAGTGCTTCCGGCACTAAATTCCTAGGTCTGCCACTAGTTAATATCCGTAACAAAAATATTGTACTCCATAGTTAATCTCATATTCTAATCTCATTTTCCTTTTTGATTTTAATTGGAACAAAGACACTGCCTTAATAAACTACTTAAATTCAATTCGAGTCATTTATACTAATCTAATTCGATTTATTTATGCCAATCAAATTAAAAAAAATATCCATAAATGATTTATCCATCATGGAGTATAATATATATGATTCTCTTTTGCTTTGAAAAAAAAAAAAACTAAAAGCAACAAGGTTTGAGTAAGTCTTGCTTAAGACGGGTCGGATCCTCAAACGGTAAAGACCTCTAACAATATGAGTAGAGGGGACAAGGTGGGCCACCCCATGTGCTCACCCCACTTGCCCTTGATGGGTCATTTGTGGGAGGAAATGGTATCCGTCTGAAGATTTCAGACGGATATGACGGTCTGAAATAAGAATTGGTGACAAGGTTTATTTCTACGTCCAAAGTAGTGTTACCAACTACAAAAGGCTACATGTTTGAAAATTTGGGCCGACCCAGTTATATGAGAAGAACTTGGGTCAACTGGCCCAATTGCTAGCACAACTCAACCTACTGCTTTCTAAATTAGCCCATTTACACACACAAATTTCCCCTGTATTACTTTAGCACGGCACGGCATGCAATGGTCATAGACCGTGTTTAGGCCGAAGTTTAAGAAATAAGACTGCCTAATCAAGGCACTACACGACATTACATGCTTAGATACTTTCAAACTATGAAGAAATAAAGCTGAAGTGGAGGAATTGTTAGGCTCGCCCGTCCTTAAACCATTATTTATACTTCATCGGCACAACACGATACTTACCTTCTCGTATCTGGGCTGTGCCATTTTATTCTCCAAACACGTCACGACCCCTTCCATCTAAATTGTTGAAGAAGGAAGTGGTTATGAGCAAGCAATTGCCAAATACCAATTGTGCTACAACTGGTTTTCCTTAAGACGGTCAAATCTCTTTTAAGTGGCAAAATGTGTGAAATAATAATTATCTATATAAGTAGATCGGACAAGAGTATTATTCACTAGAAATTAATTTTTTTTATCTCATTCATTTATTTAACACTCTTTATTATTAAGACGTCTTAATTAAACAAGAATCTGATGACCAAAAAGTTTTATTGAAGGCGGATAACATTTCATTACAAGCTGAAAACGGGATAAAATGTGATGCACCTAAGCTACAACAGTTTGTCATTATAAAATGGTGATATTTAAAATGGCGATATTTAGCCATTTTTTAGCCTATGATGGAAAGAGTTCGTCTTTTATAAGAATTGGAGTTTGATGATATAGGTGAAAATAATTGCATCAGAGATTTACAAAAGCTAAAGACTGATAGTATCCCTCTTACCATATGCAAGTCCTCGCTTACTTTCGTCTTTAACTTGTGACGGACATCACAATAAGACACTCGGAAAGATGAAAATGGGAGTAAAAAAAAAAAAAAAGAAAAGGCGTGATGCAGAAGGCAGGTAGGGTCAAAGATGGTGGGAGGTGAGGTGAGGTACAATACATAGCAAGCAGGTTATTGTCAGGATTGAGGACGGCAGTAGTCTCAAGTCTGAACCCATTATCAATGTTTATTGTTTAATACTATTATTACTATATGCATCTCATCATGACGTGAGTATTATTGTATTCTACTGCTACACTTTACTCTTCTTTCTTTTGTTTTTTTACCCCCTTTATACAATAGAAGGTCTTATTTAAAACGGCTACTATCCGTATTAAACTTAAGACGGATAGTGTCATCTCACACAAATGCGAGTGGGAGGCAAGTGGGTATATCTATTTTTCACCCACTTGCCTCCCACTTGCATTTGTATGAGAGGTCACTATCCGTCTTAAATTTAAGACGGATAATGATAGTCTTAAATAAGAATTTGTAAAAAAAAAAAAAAAATACTAACGATGGAAAAGGGGTAAAAAAACAAATGATTTTGTATAAAGATCCTATAAGGAGACGAAAGAGAGCGTGGATCCTGATTGACTGCTGATGGTCTAGTGAGGGAAAGAGAAGTGGTGCAGTAAAGGTTAGGTGAGTGGAAGACTGGGATTTTGCGTGTTTTGTTGAATATATTCTGTTAACCTTAAGATGGCACGTGATATTTTTTTATGGTCATTATGTATTTTGTTGTTTTCTTAACTTCTGACACTTTGATTGTTACACAAACTAATGTGGGACTATGCTCTCACTCTCTCTTATTACAACTATTCAAGACTAGTTTCATTTTTATTTGTTTATCAATTGGTGGCTTGCTAGGTACCACCAAAACAGATATGTGACACGACATTTCATAAAATTTAGGACACGGGATACGTTATTTAAATTTAATAAAATATATATTTATAGTTAAAATTAACGTATTATTTTATTTTTGTAAATGTATTTGCTATTAAATTTAAATAATTGAAGTTGAAATTTGACTTTGATTATAACTTGTTCTCATTTCCCACTCAAACTCGTCTTCTAATCAATTTTTTTCAGTCTTTCGATATCTCATTCCTCATTTATTGGTATCCGACACATTTAGGCGTGTGTCCGATGAGTGTCGTGTCGGACACGGGATGACTGATTATGAGGAGTGTTCGTGCTACCTAGGTGGCTTGGTGCTATACTGCTATATTTAATAACAAATTCTCACTTGTAACATAAACCATTCGTCACAAATTTATTACTTATTACAAGCTGCAAGTTGAAAAGAGGTTCTAATATGTCACGGGCTTGTGACGGTCACAAATAAAACTTATTAATATTTAATAATGTCACTTGTTAATGTTATGTGACAAAAATTGGTGTTACAAGTGTAAATTGTCACTAACATGGCAAACCATGGCATTACGAATGCAATTCGTTCCATAGCTTGTCGGTTGACCCGTTTGCCAAATCTATATTCTCAAGTCCAATGTTAAATCCTTAAGCAGGTCTCGAACCTCAACCCAAGACTAGTGTTGAGTCTTTCGACGCGACAGGATACAAACCTCAATCCAAAGTCCAAACACAAACTCGTTTCTTTCTTACCTATCTAACTTGTTCTAACTATTTAAGTACACTAATAACAATAATCAAAATAAGGGCGATGATAACGCACTACAGTTTTGTTTAAAGTCACTTAGATATAAATTAATTACTCCATATGGGTATCTTACTATTTACTTTCTTACAACTCGAGAGACATTAATAAAAACAATAGTGATTTATCCTTTACCATCAAATTAAATATATTTCTTATTAACTAGTGTGATAATAGGTGATTTTTGTCGTGCCTCCAATGTTTTGAATTATCCGCAATTAATGGTGGACTCAGAAATTAAACTCCACAAGGACAAACGAGTACACAAATAAGGAAAACTCGAAAAATTCTAATTAAAAACTTTATTATTTTCGGCCTCTCTAGTAAAAGAGTCCCTTCTACCCCCTCCCATAACTTCACAATCATCTCTACCGTTGAATGGTACACAAACAACATAAATTTTCAGTTTCTGAACTCGTAAACACGAGTTATGGGATCTTAAAATTTTTCGAATAAAAAAGTTGGGTATTTCGGACAAAACTTCAAAATTCAGGAACACGTGCATTTTCTCAACAAAATATATTTAATAATCTAGAATGAAGGAAGTATTAGAAAACTAAAGATAATGAGAAAATGAGTTAGATAGGGAGAAATGTAGAGCGACCAAAGTCAAAGAAAGCCACCACAAAAGTAAATCCACCAAATCACCTAGCTAGCCTCCAGACAACACAACACGAAAATAAAGTCCTCTCCATAGTACACTAGCAGCAACTAACAACATACAACAATCTAATCCAATCTAAATATACATAAAATAGTCAAAATTCTTAATACTAACTAACCCTACCATTAATACAACTCATTATATGATAATTAAAAAGATATAAGTACATTACATGAACATCCCTCTCTAATTACTAATATTGCCCCCTAACATCCCGAAAAACGGATTAATTAATAACTAACTCAAAACCGCCATAATACAAAAAAGAGGAGAGACCGACTCCACCACTAACAAACTAATTACTCCACTAATTACTCAATTAGTCCAAGTATTAATTTTTCCGATTCCCCCTAATCCTAATTTAGCCAACCCGGAGGCGGCTGGTTCAAATCGAGCCCAAGCCCACGTTCAGTTTTTACACTCACATTCACACCCAAACCCAACTCCACTCTCGGCCCAACATCAGACCGGACAATAGGACCAGCGGTCCGAATATACTCCACGAACCGACCGGCCCGGAAATGAACCGGATGGACCGCCCGCGGAGGGTGTAGATTCAGGTCTAGCGACAGTGAACCGGCGGCGACGGCGGTGGGGTACGGCGGCGGAAGCGGCGGCGCGTGCGAATGAGGAAGAGGTAGCGGAGAGAGCAGCGGGAAATTAGTCTTGGCCTTAATACCCCTCAGAGCACGAGCAGCCCCGTCATAAGCGAGGGCGGCTTCCTCAGGGGTATCGAATGTACCCAACCAAACCCGAGTTTTTTTCCAAGGGTCACGGATTTCAGCAGCGTATCGGCCCCAAGGACGTTTTCTTACGCCCCTGTAGTGAGCCTCACGTGTCGAGGTTGCGGCCGAGGCCATAAAATGAGAGAGAGCGTAAATGGAGAGCGGGTTTGGGTTAGTTTGAAGGGAGAGAAGGGGACATGTAATTGTATAAGAGTGGAAAGTGAGAAGAAGTAGGCGGAGAATAGAGAATGGAGAGTGTATGTGTGTGTGTTGGGGGGTTTTAAATTGGGTCAAGAGTATACGGCACCCGTTTTTGTTGTTTGTGTCGATGTGTTGTAGGTTTTGCCTCACTACTCTTTCACTATCTTTACTACACTTGTACAACGGATGTTTTGTTTCTTTATAGGTGTTATTTAGGTTTAGATTTTTAGGTAAGATGATCGTTTAGATTTTTAGGTAAGACGATCTTATATGACGAGAACGACTATTTTATAGATGATGAATGTTTATTGCATGGTTTTTGGTATGAGTCACTCACACAATATTAAAGATAATAAGGACACAATATTTACGAGGTTCACCAACTTGGTTGCGTCCTTATTATAGTCGCACTAGGAATTTTATTGATCACCCAAATATGAGGATAAAAATTACATAACTTTTCTGCTTCTTTTATAGCTAAATGTCAAGCTATAACTTCTATGTAACTTAACTATATTCATTATCATGATCAATGGAGGAATAAGTTAAAGTGACTTAAAAACACCTCCTCATTATGTCTCAATTAAAAACATCTAACCCCATAATTGAGGGGCTTAGTTCTAACAATCTCCCACCTCCCGACAGTTATGGAGGTAACTCAAACTTTACTTTTCCACCTAATGCAACCATGTTCAACTCATGCCTCTCGCAAGAGTTCGGCCAAGGTACTACCCAACCTCGATCCTTTACCATTCAAGTTAGTTCCCATCGACGACCATACTTATCGGGATTCATTCATCATTTTCCGTGACATGCACTACCACCTAAACGAAATACCCCTACATGCCCTATTAGAACTTCTTGAATTTTTGCAACATTTGAGCGTGTCAGTGTCACCTTAGTGCGTTCTCGGACCACCTTCTGCCCTTTGAGCCATGGACTTTACTCCCACGGTGCTTAGTTCAAGGTCCACTATGCATAGTTTTCAGGTCTCACAACAAGTTTCCTGAAACAATTCCATTCTTCATTATCCCCCCCGCAGTTACACTACTCATGTCACTACACCCTATAGTGGTGTACAAAGTTCCACTCTTAGTCCCATGAGCTACCACTGTAGCTTCCTTGACTATTTTCCAAGAATTTTGCTCAAAGACAACTTTATAGCCTGCTTCATTGAGCTTTCCAACTGATATCAATTTCTTTTTCAAGTTGGCGATGAACATGACACCCGTTAGCTCCCACCTACCCCCAATCGAGGTCCGGATTTTTACATCACATCTTCCCATAATTGGCACAGCCTTACAATTCACCAAGTAAGTCGTACCACACATTCCACCAATAAACTTATGAAAGGAATTTTTACATGGTTAGCGTGAAGTAATACACCATAGTCTAATACCCAAACTCCATCGGATTTTCGACGCTCACTGCCAAAAGATCACCTTCATCCTCCACATCTATAGCTTGTCTATCCGATTTCCCCCCTTTTCCCTTTTCATGTAATCTAGCTTAGCGCCTTCCAAAAGAAGATATATAATTTCTTTGAATACAAATAATCCATTATTTACATTTTCCAGAAAGCAAAATGTTACCCATCGAATTTATTGATCAAAATTTAGCCTCCTTGCATTATTGTGAATTTTAGTGGCTCATTCTTTCCTCGCCCCCCAACCGGGCTCTAATACCAGTTTGTAGAGATTTTTGGTATGAATCACTCACACAATAATAAAGATAATAAGAATCAGAAAAATAATAAGGACACAATATTTACGAGGTTCACCAACTTGACTACGTCCTCACTATAGTCGCACTATAAATTTTATTGATCACTCAAATATGAGATAAAAATTACATAACATAGCTTTTCTCCTTCTTTTATAGCTAAATAAATATCAAGCTATAACTTCCATGTAACTTAACTATATTCATTATCATGATCAATGTAGAAGTAAGTTTTAGTGACTTAGAAACTCCTCCTCATTATGTCTCAATTAAAAACATCTAACTCCGTAATTGAGGGACTTAATTCTAACATTTATATATGTAAAAGAGATTGATTTACACTGTAGAACTGTTTTACGATAGATGACCAAAAGTATTTATCGATATAAGTGTGTATAGGACTGTTTTACGGCTTGGAGATTAAGTCATTTGCATGTTAAGTGAAGTTGTTACGGGTTTTAGACGATTCGGTAACTGATATTAAATATTTTAAATCATATAGAATAATTGGACTAAATGCTAGGGATGTGAGCGGGTCGGGTATAAACGGGTATCGCTTCGTACTCAACCCAGTTGGAGCGGGGATGGGTAAAGCTTTGGCAGGTGGTGGGGCGGGTGCGGGTACGAAAATTGTACTCACCTACCTGCAAATTATTAAAACAATTAGTACGATTATGATAATTTTATAAACCTTGTGTAGGCATAATAAAATATAATGTTAATAATAGCTATTTTATAAAGTTTTTTATTAACTTCTTTGGTGAAAAATTAAAATTATAAAGATAATTTTTAAAAAAATGAAAGATAATAGTGATTAAACCAACTTTTGCGAAAAAAATTTATCGAATAAAATTATTGTGTACTGGTTAATGGGTAAACGGGGCGGGTACGGTTTTATATTTCCACTCGTTAGGGCGGATATCGTTTTAGAAATTTGTACCCGCCACAGGTGGTGGGGGCGGGGATGGGTATAAGTTTTTCTTGGTGGGTACGGGTACGGAGGAGCTTATATCCACCACCGCCTCGCCCCAATGACATCCTTGTTGAATGCACTGATTGGGTCGGAATTTTTTTACAAAAATAAAGTATTTCAAAAATAATTTTGTTGAGTAAAGTGGTTAATGAGCGAACCTACCCATTTATCTTTTGTAAACATTAAAATGTTCCCTAAAAAACCAGACTTATATTGAGCACGTTCAATTTTTTTGACATTTGAGATATGTTAATTTTTTTTTGCCTTTAACATATTCTTCATAAATTTTGAATTGATATGGAGTTGAGCCAAACTGAACTAAATTAAATGGAGCAGAAATAAGAGTTAATTTGTAATAAAATTAAATAAACGGAACTGAACAGAACTAAATTGAGTTAAACTAAAATGGATTGAAATAAAAAAAAATAAAAAAAATAAAAAAAAAGCCTGAAACACAAGTTGGACATCAAATCCAACATACACACCCTCCTATTCTCAACTACCGACCATATAGTTGAACACAAAAACTATCACACCATATAATTAAATTTGGACTACTTATTTTTCAAAATAAAAATAAAAGAGATATTGTGAGTAGACGCAAAAAAAATAAGGAGGGTTATTGAAAATGATTTTTTTTTTATTCGGTACATGGACATCACAAAATACAACATTGGTTTGTCACGATTAACGAAAAGTGGATAGTATTATAAGTTGGTTGGTCTTCTTGGGAGTGTCATGTAGACATGTAGTGCCGTAATCGTCGGCTGGACGGCGCGGCACATACACATACACAATTAAGCGTGGCTTATATGAACGTTATCTAAACAATTATTTTAATCTACCCTAAACAAGAAAATATTTAAAGAATTATTTAAGCCAATCATCAATCATTAATTTTAAATTAATCCGTTTATTTGTACGTTAAATGACCCGATAATGATTTTTATTGCTAAAGACATTGCTCACGTGGTAAGGATAATAGAATCTGTGGTTAACGAGATTACGTATGTAGTGGATTTAATATTCGTAAGTTCAACTAAGCATTTGTGTGTACCTTCATCAAACTTTGTCAGACAATTGTGTGTTCCTCTTTCTTGGAGAATTTAATTCAATCTGGCTTTGTTCTTTTCGGTTAAATTTCATCAGTTCAGTTTTTTATTTAATTTAGTTTTATTGGTTAGTTAAATTTAGCTCAACGAAACTTGGCTCATCTCTATTCAAAAACATGCCTTAATCCTATTATTTGTATAGTAAATTTACAATTTCAATTATGTTTATTGTCTTAGTCTATGGTTCGAAAGTTTACTAAAATAAAGTTAAAATGTATTTACCATTGTTAATTAACTCAAATATAATACTGTATGAGTAATCCTTTCATATAACTAATTGTAACGGATCAAATACTACATACAATGGAGATAAAGATAAGACATTTAGGTGGTGTTTGACCTAGTTTTTAAAGTGTTTTTGTAATTGAAAAAACAGAAACTAGGCTAAATACATGAAATTAGGGAGGATTAAAAATGTTTTTAAAAAGTCAATAACGGATAACTAACCCCCAAAAGTAGAAGCCGCAAATTGCTACTTCTACTTATAGTTTTCACTCTAGTGCCTAAAAAGCCCCAAAAACTAAAAAAGTAGTTAGGCAAACACAAATTTTTATTAAAAAATCGTTTTTGCCAAAGTTTGGCCAAACAACCGAAACTTTTCAAAAAAGTAACTTATGAATAAACTTATTTTAAAAAGAAAAAGTTCTTTTACATAATCAAGGCCAAACAACACCTTATTTGTCTTATCTATTTATGTGGTTAGTATTTGACCTGTCACAAGCTTGTTATATTAAAAAAGACTAACTGAATACAAAATAGTTTACCAAGTGACAGTAAAGTACTTCCTCCATTCAACTCCATTCTACCACTTTACTTTTTCACGTTTGTCAACGCGCGTTTTAAACGCTAAATATCGTTAGCTACGTATTTGCAAAAATTATAAAAGTTAGATATTTTTAATGTTCTCGTAAAAACAAATCAAACAAGACCCCACATGAATATATTTTCACGTATGTATTGAGAGAAAAATGAAATTAAATACTTATTTGTAAATAGTGTAAAAAAAATGAAATAAGTAGAGTGAAGTTGAACGGAGGAATTAATAGTTTAGGCCAACCGAAATATCCGGCTAATATGAGTAAATTAGTTATGGAAATACGAATAAAAATGGTACGTACGTGTTGCCAAATACTGTCAGACAAATGGTTTGAACGTTTAAATGGTCAAATAGTTGCATTCTATCTTGGTTCTAGACTTTATTGTTGTACCTACATGACTAATTGACTATGACTATGAGTCTATGACTATGACCATGAACGATCCCAAGCTGTGCACCAATTTACCATACTTGATTCGCTCATGCTTTTCATTCACCTATCTTTTCAATTGGTAAATGTGTAAAAACTAATGTCACCCTTTAACCTTGCTTTCTTTCCTAAACTTTAGGCTACCTCCGCAACTCAAAAACGACGGTAAAAGGAGTTGCCAGGATAATATATAATTGACGAGATTAGAACTCAATTTATAAATATTACTTTCTATGACATTATAATTATTAGCCAAATTGAACGTTGTCAATTTATGCTACTTCCTCCATTCAACAATGTTCTCCCCATTTCAATATTATATACCTCGCAGATATTGAGGAAATGGGGACAACATTGTTGAATGGAGGAAGTATTAGTTAAATATGAAGTAGTTTATAAGTTTTGTACTATGACAAAATGATCATACATAAGATTATGTCTTGAAACGTAATTTATTGTTTAAGAATTATGTTCGAGCCAGAATTGGTCAAATATAATAGATAGGACAAAAGCATAATGTCGGCCCTTGAGCATTTAGATTAACTGATCACATTGTGTTGTTATACCTTAACCAGATGTCTCGTATTCGAGTTCTAAGAATGATGTCTAAGAACTAACTAAATCGGATGGTCTACACACACAAAAATTAACGTCTAGGAACTAACTAAAGAATTCCATTTTTGATTTTTCAACTAATGTATATTTAATCAGTTTTAAACTTAAGAGTTAAGACCGATAAAACGTCTCGAGATATCCCATTATTTGTTATGAATTTCGAGATTTAATTTAACGGAAAAGGACGTTGATGATGGTAAGAGGATCCAAAGTGAGTTTGAATGAAGAAAGAAGCATGAATTGATAGGTAGCAGAAACAAAGAGTGATCATGTGATAAAAAATGACGCAAGCAAGCTTTGGTTAAAGTGTGAATCCCTCATTTTGGTTTTTGACAGCCGATATCCGTCATAAGCTTATGACGGGTCAAATAAAATTCACATTGAAGGATAAAGACAAGTCATTCGTGAATTCCTATGCATTTTACTTTTTGTCTTATCTACCATTGTGGGTGATATTTGGTCCGTTATAAGCTTGTGACGGATATCCAGTCACAAGTACAACTTATTGTTATTATTATACCTACTTTCTTTCTTCACAAATTCAAACTCGTACGAATTGTATTTTGTAAGCTCTGGTCAGACTGTCTGACCTACTGCGGCGCCTACCCCATTTATTTTATTTTTTTGGCATTTATTTCCTTTTCCATTTTTATGGTCTCCATACCACCTTACTTCAATTATTAATCACTTGTTTCAGTACTTTTGTGACACAATAATAATAATACAATGCCTTTCTTTTTCTTTTTGGTGTAAAAAACTAGACTGTTTATTGCACACGGGTATCAAGTATCAACTACGGGCTACTTATATCATATCATGCACTTGTAGATGCTCAAATTGAATATTGGTTTACAAATGTGATAGGTCCTCGTAAAACTCGAGACATACTTCGTATATGATAGCCTGTAAATTACGTTTGTTAGGTAATTAAACTTTAATAAGTGTTGTTTTTTTAACGAGATGGGTACTAATTAAACTTCACGTATATGTTATGTAAATTATATTTATGTACCATGTTCGCTTGTTTTTGCTAGAATTCGACACAAGGTGTACTTAGTCTCTCACTCTCTAATTAGGTTAGATAATGGTCAGAGTCAAAGTCATGAGTTATTCACTCATGTCTTAACCAGCGAAACTAACCCATATGCCGCAAAAAGACTTGCTTTACTACTCAGACGATGACTTTTATTTGTTTCGGCCACATGATATTATTTATATATACTTTTGCCTCTCTTCTATACCTACATTTAAAAGCACATTTTAAACGAACTTTGATTTAGACGTTTAAACGGTCATTCGGCAATCCCCCAAGACAAGATTTATTCCTTGTAAACCAGCAGCCGAATCAGCATAAACTAAACCAGATGAAGATTATTCAACATCTCTTAATCAATAAATTGAAGATTATTCAGCATAAAAATCTAATGGTATCACCCATTAGATTAGCAGTCTGTCTTATTGTAAACAGTCACTATCCATTTAAAGCTGAAGATAACAACTTACACTATCCACTTAGATTTTGTGAGAAGAACCCTATCCGTCTATCTTGAGGTGGCAGACATATTACATTTCTTATGGAGTGTGCCCACTGTGGTCTGGTGCCACCCAAAACAAAAAAAAAAAAATAATAAAGTAAGCAAAATGGTGAAGTACTGTATAAATTTCCGAAAGAGCAAAGCAGTCAAAAACCACAGTGGTAGTACAACATCCTCCTTGGATTATATCAACACAGTCCCCACCAAAATAAATATTCCTTGATATTCTTTGCACAGACAAATTTATACGTGTCACAATATTATTGTACCATAACATAATAAAACAACAAAAATAAAATTATATAATTATGAAAAATAAATACTTGTAAATTTCAGTCAGAGGTTCAGGCTAGAATCTCTTCCAGCTTTAATTCAACACTTTATTTTATTTCCTGGATTTTTGTACGCTGGTTATTGTATGTTACAGTTTTATTGAGTGACGGATAAAATGTAAACTTTATGATAAATAATGTTTTTTTTTTTTTTAATTGTAATCATTTTTAAAAAAAAATTGTCACTTTATGTAGACCTGACAAACGGAATAATTAACAAGTTTGAATTTGACAAGTTCGGGTCACGTTTGAAATTCAAAGAATTTGGGCATGACCATTGGTGGACTTAAGAAGGGCCACCAGGTAGAGTTGGCAATTCGGGCCGTGGGCTGGCGGGCGGCACGACACGGCACGACTCAAAGGAAGGCACGACACGGCACGACGAGTTTTTCGAGGCGGCACGGGTCCGACACGATCGTGCTTGAGGCGGGCTCCGACGCGATTTTCCTCGAATGTTCGTGCCTAGGCACGGCACGACCCAGGCACGAGTGGGTCTGACACGAATCAGGCAAGACGAGTCTGGCACGGCACGGCCCAAAAATTGGCACGAAAGTACTAAAAATATAGCAATTATAAAACAAAACGTAATAAAAATATAACAATTATAGCAATTATATAACAATTTATCATTTATTAAACAAAAAGTACTAAAAATATACAATATTTTTTTAAAAAGTGAAATAAACTTAAGGCACATGGACCGGCCCACATGCCAGGCACGAACGGCCCATGGGCCAGGCACGACTCGGGCACGAAACTGGGCGTGCCAAGAGCGGGCTGCGGCGGGGGTTCGAGTGAGTGGGCCAGGCACGACACGACACGGCTAACCCAATATCCGTGCCTGGGCCCGGCCAATTTTGGAGGAAAGCACGACGGGTCGGCACGCGGGCTTGCCCAACACAGCCCATCGCCAACTCTACCACCAGGAGCGCTCACCTCCCCGACGGTTGAGATTTTCGAAGTTTTTAGTTAAATTTTTCGTTTTTTTTCCCCGAGAGTACCCTATATTATTACCCATCTCCCCTCAAAATTTCCTCCCTAATCTCAAATCATGGCTCAGCCACTGTGCCTGACGGGTCGAGTCGAGTCATTTTAGTTCAGAATATTTTTCGGGTGAGATTTTCATTTTATTTAGGGATAATGTATTGTGTGTAACAACTAACAAACTAACAACAAACACTGGTCGGGTCATCTTAAATCGGGTCGAGTCGAGCAACAAATTAAGCTCGAGTCCTTAATTTTAGAGTCGGGTCATGACATCAGGCTATTCAGATCGTGTCTTTAGAGCAGATCAATTTTCTCACGTATACTTTTTTATGATAATAACTAATCACTTATTACAATAATGATTACTTTTTATGTGATCACAAAATACAAGTCCAATAAGAGCAACTCCAATTATTGCATTTAGGGACCTGTTTGCAATTATTGTAAATAATCCAGCAACATGCTCACCATTGGAGTACAAAAATATGTTGTTGCTTGAAAGTAGGTGTGGCTTTGTCAAGCTACATCGCTTGGTTTTTTAAAAAGAAAAAAAAATAATTAATTAAAAACATTAAAAAAATTATATTGCAATATTTATATGTAATGTGGGACCTGGTAAGCTAAATTTATTGTAATTTACCATTGGAGAATGTTGTAGTTTAAAAGATTTGTTGCTTGAAAAAGTAATGGGAAAAGGTAGGCTACAAGTTCGTGTAACTTGCCATTGGAGTTGCTCCTATAGTATAATTTGAAATTCAATTTTTTTTTTTTTTTTATTATTAATACAGTATTATTTAAATAGGGAGGTGCAGGTGGGTCACGTGGGGGGAGAAGATAACAAAAATGTGGATGTCGAAAAGTAGGAGACAGTCGAGTATTGGTGTTTTTAAGGGACTTGATTTAATCTTGTCCTTTTATGTGCCTTTTCCTTTGCTTTACTGCTAACCTTTGATACTCTTTAGATGTTGTGGACCACCGTCCTAGTATTATAGCCTCATCACATTCGTGTTCACATTGTCATATTATCACTTGTCCGAATATGGTTCTGGCCTTGGATCAAAGATAAGATTGGACCATTGTACTAAGTTTAATGCGGAATGAGTGATTAAATGGATAAACTTTCGTTTCTTTTAAATAAATCGACTTTTATTTGTCTAATTGGGTTTTAACTTGGAAGCATCGGTTCATCGAGATCGAAGGTAACTAATGAGTCTCTAATCTTATTTACCACTTTATATAATAAGTACATGAATCTTCTAATATTAACTACAAGACGTAGTTGTTCTCTTATTGAAAAGAGAGTAAGAGACCCTGCCAAACCGTCAATAATTTGCGAAAAGTTGAAATCGCTGCAAATTCTCCTTGTCAAACACGACCTAGTTGTTCTATAATATTGTCGGTCCACTAGATGTCCATGGGGTTTGATAGTTGAAGACGCCATGTGTAAGCTCTAAGTCATAGATTAGATAACCTTTTTTCCGATTATATAATCAACTCTCGAATTTATTAAAAAGCGTCTTTTCCAAATTATAGCGTGATTATTGACTAGTCGAAAGTTTCCACCCATCGTTTAAACAACGTAAAAGTCAATTGAATACACAGAGGACAACGAGGATGACTCGAATCTAAAATCTTTTATTCACAAACAAGTGATTTTGGTGTAGTGGTTGCTCACCTCATCCCTTAACTACGAGGTCAGAGATTCGATACATGTGCATGAGAGCGAAGAAAACTTCTTAGTCAGTTGAATATCTCTTCGTAAGAGCAATAACGGCGAGCGGACTATCACTAGTGTCAACTGTGTACACCCCGTTTAAGACGGCTAGCGGACAAATCAATTATTTGAGAGTTGGAGGTCCATATATAGTAAGCCCATAAAATTGTCCACTCTAGCCCACATAAGAAATTCATGATGGCCAATTTTCAGACTGGGTTTGGACACACTAATTGGGCCTCAAGTTTCGATGCAGTAGCAATGGTTTAAAATGGATTCGGGTCAGTAGAATATTTTGGGCTTGGACTAGATATGTTGAATGTAGCCAAGTCATGTGAGGAGTTGTTTGGGCTGGTTCTATTTTCCAAGGACAACAACCAGATTTTCCTTGTTGGCTAAGATGTGATCCAAGGCCCTCTCATGGATCTCAATTTTTCAAATTTATATGCATTTAAAAACGAGTAAGAATTCTCTACATTTTCTCAAAAGAAATAGAAGTTTATTGTCTTTTAATGGTCTGGATCTAATTCTGGATAGATTAAGTGGTGTAGATACACTTGAGTAGGAAAAGGTAAATCCAAATTGCCTAAAAACTTAGGTGATTCATTCTTTGGCTTGATGAACTATAACGGATCAACTATGGTGTTTAGCACTTCCACCGTTCTATTTTTATTGTTTTATTTCTCCTCTTACGTTAACGGTCTGATTTTAATCAGCTCGTCTTGCTTGTGACGTCTCACAAGCCTCTCTCCACTTGCCTCACCCACTTGCAAGGTTATCTCACGTCACAACATTTGTGACGTGTTCACACACGAACACGTCACAAATGAGAATTTGTGGATTTTAATTTAGTAAGAAAATTATGTAAACCTTTAAAATATTACCCTTCATATTTAACTATACTTTACATTAACAACGGTGCTATACTCACTAATTCAAGGACTACAAGCGTATATTTATCGACTTTTCGTAAATCCTTCCCAAAGTAGAGAAAGACAACAAAAGTAGGGATGCATGAGTAAGTGATAAGATTTGATTCTAAAATTAATTGACCAAAAAAACGAAGTAGCCTTTTGATTTATAAAGTAGATTTTTCACTTACATGTCTCAACATATCTATACAACTTTCTAACAGATTATCATATCATTCTCTTCCCGATCTGTAATTCGTTTCACGATTTTACCTACTAAACTAGCTACGTATTATTCGAGGCTGGAGTTATAACCTGTCACATTCAATCCACTACTGTGAAATTTTATCCTTCCATAATAATTTTATATTATGAAATGTATATAACTCCACTTCGTATTAAAAGATTAATTTCACTCCTTTATCACATTTCACGATCACTTATTCAATTCTAAATTAATGGGATTAGATTATATATTTCAGTAAGTCTCGTTTGCGTCACAAGCTTGCGACGGGTTAAGTGCTATTCATGTAGGTTGATAAGACAAAACAGATTGCTGCTTCTTAAACACTCTACTTATATCTTATCTACCAACATTAGTAAGTGTACTTGACCCGTCACAGTTTGCGACGGATATTTGTATAGATATTTAGATGGCATAAAAATCAAAGTTACGGGGCCCACAAGTCCATCTCAATGGGGGTGGACCCATAAAACACTAAAGAACAAGACAATAATTGAAGGTGAAGAGAGTAGTAAACAAGGAACAAGTGGAGGGCTATCCATAATCCTGTGTCTTCTTCATTTGTAGATAAAGTTACCATTGGGACCCACCCTTCCGGTCATCATCCTTATCCACTATTTCCTCCACTTTCACTCACGTTCCCTCTCCACTTAATCACCATTCCCTTGGAGATGTTTGGCCGACTCTTGCGAATGAAAAAGCCAAATTTGAAGTGGTTAATTTTCTAAATTGTCTTCAGTATGCCGAAAGAGATTGCTCCATCAGTCAATAGGGAATATTCCTGGTCAACACTAAAACACTTAAAGAAGTTAGGCCGTTTTATTTTTTTGGCTTGATTTCCGTCCATTTTTATTCAGTTCAGCTTGATCTAGTTCAATTTAGCTTAGCTTTATTCCGTTTACCTCAACTTTATTCAAATTAACTCCTTTTCGGCTTAATTTCAGCTTTCATTCAATTCAGTTCACTTCAGTTCAACGCAGCTTTTTCTACACTATAGATCTGACATAACTTCAATTCAGTTCAGTTAATCTCTATTCAACCAAAAGAATAGAGCCTACTTAACTCTATTCAATTCAGTTCAACTCAACTCCATTAAATTCAACTATTTTTTAGCCGAAAAAAATAGGGCCTTAATCCGTTTAGTTAACATATAGATGGGTGTTAAATTAAACTCTAATTTTGTGATATAAATTTTGCCAATTCGATTTTGAGTCATTTGATTTTCTTAGTAAAAATATGAATCAGGTATCTCGGGTGTCAACTCGTAAAAATTAACTAGGGTTATCCATGATCTCTGCCTGCTTATAGACCCCTCGACTTTAGTCAAAACTCGCTCGAAATCGGTCAAACTAATTATAAGTCAATTTTCATCTGAGGTTGATGAACCGATTATGTGCTTGGATCAGAGGCTCGTTTAGACCTTTTTTTTATTTAAAATTTGTTGGCATTTTACAGTTGTATTTTGTCAAATAAAATATTATATTTTATTATATTTAATTAGTATTTTATATTTGCATATATCTACAAATATATTTATTTCTAACTTGATTTAAAAGTTAAAGAAACTAAAGGAAATAATGATTTAACTAAACTTGATCCTAATCTGAGCCGATTCCGAACTTCAAATGTTTTTAGCTCGGAGCCGATTCCGAGCTCAAGCTCAAATTTCCAAACCGACTCAAAACCGCCCCAACTCAAGCTCAAATGAGCTAATCGGTTACACCCCTAGTATTAACAATTTAGTAAAATGACTCATGCGCACTTAAATCAACTAATGAGAGGTCGTTATAGCTTAATCAGAAAGTTTAGGTTTAAACCTTGAAAATGCAGCATGTTAAAATTTATAAGGGATAATTTTACTACTCCAAGTGCCCTACCCGAATGCGGATGATATACACCAAAATGATTAAGTAAGAGCATTCGCAATATAGAGTTCCCCATATTTTATGTTTTTTTTATTCGTCCAACTCATTTTCCACTAACTTTTCATTCTATTCTCCCCATTTCACAGCTAAATCTTATAATTATGAGGTTACTCAACAACATAAATTTACCCATAAATTTTTGGGAACCTCCTCAAAAGAAAAACACAATTAACATTTATTTTTCTTTTAGGAACCTTTTTCTAAAAATAAAGGAGCCCCATAAAATGGGGGAAGTTTGTACAATAATAGGGTTTCTTTTCATTATGTTGTAGCTTTGGGGATGTTCTAAAGAGTAAAATGAAAAGGTAAATGAAAAGGTAAAATTGTAATAATCTCTACCTTTCACTACGTTGTTCCCACTTTACTTATAACAACAATTAACCTTTTATAAATCATAATTTATGTATTTTTTCGACACATTTTTACCACAGCATGAAAACATTAACCATGCAACATGAATACATGATGCAGCATTGATATGTTTCCCAAAGGGAGTGGTGGTTGGTAGTTGGTGGTTGCAAGAAATATAAAAGTGCAGTTGCGTCTGATGCAGTTGTGTTATACTCCTTTGTTCCACTAAATAGTAAATCATGGAGCGAGACGAATGGAGTATTATATTATAATTTTTTTTAGAGCATTCGTAAAGACGGAAAATCGCCTTTTCATTTGCGTTCTCTTTCCTCAAATGAGCAACCCCATTGTTACACTAACCTCCCCATAATTTGGGGCTCCACTGTTTTTAGGGGAGGTCCAAAAAAAAAAAAATTATCTTACTTTTGGAAGTTTTCAAAATTTTTGTGTGTGAATTGGAAAGGGGTTTGCTAAAGATCGCCCCTCTTTTACTCATCTCGCCCCTACATATTACCTTTTTGCCCTTGTTAATTTAATTTTGATATTTATTATTTGAAATTTACTTTTCGTATTTTTAWTTAAACCGCTTCAAAACCGCATCAAAAAAACCCGTGTTTCCGCCCGAAACTAATATTTGAAAATTTGAAAATTTTCAAATCTCACA